>VUQR01011763.1:158331-174555 GCA_015108515.1 Hemichromis elongatus
TGTCTGTCCAGCTCACTGACAACCTCAACAGAAAAATTAATATTTATAACTATCCTGCTCACACAAAGGAAACTTGTACACATACTCAGAGTTAAACACATTGGAAAGATCAGCACAAATCCTGCTGATCATTCAAAAAGCACACCGCTCAGAAATCTATCCTAATATTTGCTAAATCTGCAGAGAGTGTGGTTTTCTGATATATTCAGAGAAAGAGCCTCAGATCCGCCAAAGCGCCTAATCCCCACTAAATAAAAACAGAGAAGCTTTTCTATCTGACACCTAATAACACCTCAAGGTGGGGATTGGGGGGATTTTCTTTCTCTTCAAATAACCCAATAATATTGCCTTCTTTGTATTTGATTTGTTTTATAATAGACTCTAGTCCAAGCAATACCATTTCAAACTAAGATAAAACACATTTCATTTCAACATGTGACATAAAATTAATCAACACAATTATAAAACTATATGCATTAGAACAAAATCATTCAATATACAACTACCTGTCTGATACTGTTTTCTTAATATAATATATGCAGTGTATTCATTACTGCGGATGTTATTTTGCATCACTTGCAATTTGATCCTAAGTGTAGCCACAAAGCCTCTAAACCAAGCAGAGCAAGCACAATAAAAGTGACCCTGAAGTTTCTTGTTACAATGCTTAGTTTTGCTAAATAGAAACTTAATCTGCCCTCCCCCACTGCCTAAAAACAGAAGCACTTTTACCTTCTTAATATCTTACTTGAACTATTGAACTTTATCAAGCAGAATCAATTCCTTTGCCTTTTGAATAGTGCCCATATTAAATCTCTGTCAGAGACACGTCTGTACAAGCAGGATCTTTGTGATATCAGAGCTGTGGAATCACACACAGTCCTGCATACAGCCTAATACCCCACAATTCCGAGACACAGCTTTGATATGTTAAAAAAAAAAAAAAATCAATCCCCGTTAAACCTAATGAAGTTCAAATTATTTAAACACAAGCATTTATGTTGATTTGTTCTTCTTTTTCTACTCTCACTTTCTCCATCAGGAACTCACAATTTCTGCCATCAGATGGAAATATTGTAGGTGTCTTCTGCATAATTTTATTGATCTTTCATGAGCCTTTAGCTTGACATATTGAGGACACTGCTTGTCTAAGCTTTAAACTTTCAAAATGTAGCATTTGCATATTAGAACACTGTACATTCTGTAGGGAAAATGACATGTGAATGTAAGAAATGTGGGAAGGTGTTGTTATAACATTCTTCTGTGTTACAATTACACGTGTACCTTTAAATGTCTACGAAAATTTCCTGAAGAGGTCTTTAAGTTTGTTAGAACACTTAGTATTTTGCAGAAACAGATTCACAGGAGTGTTTCAGGTCCAGTAAGTATAATATTACAAGCTTGTGATACACTGATTCTTATTTAATGACTCAAAAGAAAACAAGCTATTCCTGTCTTGTTTCCCCATAGTAATTTTCCCTGCAGCTCCCCTCAGTAACAGTCACTTAGGAGCGCTGGCTTGTTCCGTTGTGTTCACTAAATGGTTTGGATCAAAGTGACGGCTAAAGTGTTCATGTGCAAATGTGTCTTTGTGTGTCTCTTTTCTGTGCAGGAGTCTGGCCTCAGGTTCCACTATGTCGCTGCTGGTGAGAGAGGAAAGCCCCTCATGTTGTTTCTGCACGGCTTCCCTGAGTTCTGGTAGGTCAAAAGGAAATCAGGGTCAGAGTAACAGTAAAAGCTTTTCTCCGCTCATCTCTAAACCTGACTGTAAGATGTAGTGTAGTGCAGCTGTATTTGGTGTTTGCTGCATTGGTCATCTCTCTAAAGTTTCCACTATGAGGATTCCTCCCTTGCTCAGCAGCAGTGTTAAATCTCTGCGATCTGGCTGTGGGCCTGCAAAAACAAATCCAAGCCAGCAGAGAGGAGTCCTCATTCACAGACATGATTTGCCATCGGGGAAAGGGGTCCAAAGCATTCAAGCTCTTTTCCTCCTGATAGGAAATGAAAAATGATGTTGAGTGTTGCGCCTGGATCAGGGCCAAAGAGCTTGTCAAGAACTGTAAGCCTGTCCATATCTCTAGCATGCTATCTAAGCTGCGGACAGGACAGGGATTAATTAACGGTAGATGGGAGCTCTTTCTGCTTCACTTGACATATCCTTCACAGGAACGATGAACTGTACTGAGGTGCTTGGAAAGAGTACTTTTTAAAATGTGCTAATTCCCTTTCAGAAATAAAAAAGATGACTCTGTGTTCAGGAGGGGGAGGGAGGGCTGTAAGGGGCTTATTTTGCTTTAGCCCTCTTCTATATTCAAAGATCTGAGGGTTCAGAGCTGAGATTTTATCCTGACTCATCAGAATCACAGGCAGGGCTCTGCATTTTTGCTTTTCCCCCGTTACCCGACTGAGGAGGAAGAGGACAAGGAGGAGGGGGGCTGACAAGATCTTCAATTAGGAAGTCATCCCAGTCCACATCATCAGTGGGCGGATTAGAATCTAAAACAGCTTCTATTATCCAGAGGTGACCTTCACTCAGCTGGAAAAAAAGCTGAGTGCTAGTTTCTAAAACAGAGTTTGGAAAGTTGGTTTGTAAGAATCGCAATCATGAGAAAAGGCCTGTGAACACATGTGCATAATATGCTGTTTGGACTTAGACACTTTCTGCTAAACATCTGGGGTCTATGTGTCATAGACAAAACAGGCTTTCCATTTTGTTAATTTATCCTTCCTTGCATCTTCTCACCTTCTGTGGCCTGGAAATTATATTCCTATATCAGTTCCTTAATTGCCCTTGAAGGAGAAAGAAAGCTTGTGGAAGAGCTAGGAGTGAGGAAGCACAGGTGTGTCCTAAACAAAAGTCATTCATCAAGAGGCGTGATGGATAAATGTCATAGGTGACCATTAAAAACATAGAGAGTGTTTTCTTTGTTGTGTGTATATTTATCTCCTTCATCTCTCACTTTCAGGCTAATATAAGAAGTGACGCGAGGGCAGAAAATAAGGAAAGTTGCTAGTATTGTGAAAAACACACAGATTTACCCTGCAGAGAGAAAATAATTTATTCTGCAAATCATCCATCTATTTTCTGCTGCTTATTTAGGCCTCTGTCAGCAGACAGCAGTTTAAGTAGAGATAGTCAGATCTCGCTCTGCTTGGCCACCTCTTTCAGGGGGACACCAAAGCATTCTTAACTCAGTCAAAAGACACAATCTCTCTGCCCTGGGGTGTTGTCCTAGTGGGACATGCCTAAAACTTCTCCAGGAATTAAGGAGGCATGCTAATCAGGTGCCCGAAGCACCTCAACTGCTTCATTTTGATGTGCTTTGTTGCTGTCTAACTACATTAGGAGAAATGGAAGAACCCCTTAAAGTGGAGAATGGGCTTTAAAGCCACTGTAGTAGAAACTGAATGAATGTTTGAGCAAAATTAAGATTGCAGAAGGGGTTCATAAAGTGTTTTGGCCATAAATTACTAAATTAATTAAATTAATTTTAGGTTTTTAAGCACATCGAACACTGTCCCCATTAAAAACAGGTTCCTCTGAATGTTTGAAGTCTAAATTTTGAAACCTTTTGATAATTTGTTACACAACTATGATTTTGTTTTTACCTACTTATGTGTTATATTTAATATAAATTCCGATAAACTTCCTATTTTCATGAGGAACGGGCATTAACTTGCATTGTCTTATGTGTGTGTGCCTCAGGTTTTCCTGGCGTTTCCAGCTGCGTGAGTTTAAGAGTGAATTTCGCGTGGTGGCCATCGACATGCGGGGCTACGGGGAGTCCGACCTGCCGCTCTCCACTGAGAGTTACCACTTTGAATACCTGGTCACGGATGTTAAAGATATTGTGGAGTATTTAGGTGAGGAAACACGGGAGATCTGCATGCCTGTAATCACAGAATCAGTCCGAGGAGCAGACAGTGTTTTGACAGCTACTTGGGTCAAAAATAAACTTGTTTATCAGTGTTACGCCGTGGACAGCCTTCAGGCCTGCAGCATGCCATGACAAACTCATTCTAAGTGAACATGGGACACTGCAGATAAAGAGCCCAAAGCCTGCTGACTGCGTGCTAACACTGGCAGGGAGCTAGCCGGAGGTGGTGTGCACATACCACCTAATGATTAACTGGCCAGGGTGACAGTTTTTCCTCTTTAACTGGCCAACGTATCTCAGTGTTTTTCCTGTCATTTTAGCACGGCTTACACATCCTATCAGGTAATCTGTCTTAGCGCTGAAATGTCACTGAAGATTGTGTTCACTGGACATGAGCTCTTTCATTCTCCTTCACACCTGTCACCTCACATCTAAATGCGTTAGCACGGCTGTTTCAGTGTCAATTACAAGGAAGCAGAAAAGGTCATGTCTTGATTTTTCTGCATAGTCTTTGAGGCGCTTTCTTTACTCTTTTCAGTATTAAAGAAAATTTCTGGTTTATTACAGCAACATTTTATTGTAGGAGGTCTGTAGAGCTAGAAACAGACACACGACTTTCCTTTTTTAATACCTGGAGTTGGTTAACTTTGTGAGCATGTCAAGTGTTACATTTACCTTTACATTATGCTAAATAAAAGCAATTCTTAGGAAATATCTGGATCTTTAGCAGTTTAGTGTTCTGCTACTACCATAAACAGATAGTTTCAAACTTTCTTTTATCCCTCGGGTAGTGACTGGATACTTGAGGATTGGATAAGCAGTCAGGAAAATGTAAGGATTAAACAAAGCTTTCTGCAGCTGCCTGTTGCAGCTATAAACAGAATGAATGAGAGGTGAAACTCAACCACAACAGTCAAGCTGTGGCCTGTAACATTAAAACATTAAGCTGAAAGGTTGTGCATCTTTGAAATACTGGAAGGAACTGCAGTCAGTCTGTAAAGCTCTGTGCATTGCACAAATTAAATTGAACCATTGATTTTTTATGTTGTAGCTTTTAAAAAGCCACAAGTGTTCTAACATTTTTAGCTTGTCCATCCCAGAGGCAACATAATGGTTTATAATATTTTCTAGCATCATTTTTGAATACTTTCCTTATGAAATATTTGCATTCATGTGCTTTCTAAAAGGGTTTAGGGATGATGTTTGCAGCTAGTTACATTGTTCTGGCTGACCTAACAGGTTTTTGGGAGCTAAGCACTCAGTCATTCACATGACTCACATTGTCATCACATTGCCGTGCAAATCCCTTAATGGTCATTTCAGTGGAAGAAGGAAAGCTCTGATTGTATGATAACTGCTGTTCTCTGATCTGTGATCAACTCTTAGAGCCAATGAGATCCACCCTGCTACCTGCATTCACAGAACACAAGTTATGCTAGTTACCATGTTTGTAGCAGAGTTTAGTGTTTTCAGTAAACTGCTAACATGCCAAAAGGTGAAAAGCAGAAAAAGCCATGGTGCTTTGTTATTTTCCATATTTTCTAAGATTATAGACTCTTCCTTTGTAGCACGTCCAACATCAGTGATGAGATGAGGCCTGCTGGGGTGATACATATTAGTAGGTGTAAATGGTACGACCTTAGGAACAGGGATTAGTTTGTAGCAACTGCAACAATAATGTGACCTTGACTTTGGTCAGCATTTGGCTGAATGTCATGAAATCCATCCTTCCGTAAATGTGCTCTAAGAGAGAAAGTCAGCAGTGATTTTCAGGCTGGATGTAGTGAAATAATGCTGCAGACACATTGTTAGACCCTGCTCCAGGTCAATCCGAGAAGATTTCAAAGTACCCCACTGACATCCTAAGAAAGCAGTCGGTATACAGCTTTAACCAAAACCAATTAATTCTCCTTGCTGCTGCTCACTATGTTGGCTTCAAATTTGAGCCACAGAGATATTTGCTTAGTTTTAACATTAGAATTGACTTCCAGCTTCTTTCAATCATGTTTCATTTCTTCCAAGGTTACAACAGATGTTGCCTCGTTGGCCATGACTGGGGTGGGACCATAGCGTGGCTGTTTGCGATTCACTACCCCGAGATGGTGACAAAACTCATTGTTCTCAACTGTCCACATCCGTCTGTATTCACAGGTATGATTTCAGGATGATGTGCTGGAAAATCAGTATTTTCCACACTAATTAGAGAAGCTCTGGTTTGACTCTTGGGTTATTACTGTAATTATTAATGATAATTAGGAAGTGTTATTACTTCAGTTGCATGTTTGCATCCATCTGGCAAATCCTCCTCTGCATTAAGAACAAGTTGATGAGACACTAATTAGACAAGGCTAATATGAAGCTGGAACAGCTGGTTTAAATAGTGCAGAAAGAGAGGCACTGAGTTATCATGTCCACAAGAAACCTGCCCTTTAATTATGTCGAGAAACTAAATGTCCCCTGTCTCCTCCTCTCTTCTCCTTTCCTCTCCTCCAGATTATGCTCTGCGTCACCCGAGCCAGCTGCTGAAATCCAGTCATTACTTTTTCTTCCAGCTGCCCCGCTTCCCGGAGCTCATGCTCTCCATCAATGATTTCAAGGTGGTCTGTTGTGTGTGGACTTTCAGGGTCAAGATCGTGTGTGCATGTGTCTGGTTGTGCATGAACAGGCTCTATTTTTGGTGTTTGCATCAGGTCAAACTGAAGGAAATGTGTAGATCATAGATTATTACAAAATAATATCCAGATTTTTTTTTATATTGTTAGTAATTAGTCGTTTAATTTCTGATATTCTTTGTTTTATTGTCCTCTTCTTCCCATTGTTTAAAATTAGTTGTGCTTAATAATATTTTGTCTTCATGATAGAAGATTTACAAATACACACAATGTATTTCATCTTTCAGAGATGAGGTGCTAGTTTTTCTGTTGGTATTTCTCAGGCTTGATTATTCCCAGAGTTTGATGTCACTTCATTAAATATGAAACAACAGCCAGGAGCTTACTTTAGCTTAGCTTAGCATGCACACTAATAAATAAAGACTAGCCTGACTCTGTTCATTAACAGCTAATTAACACGTAGCACATAGTGCAGGGCCTCAGGTTATTTTTTGTTGCAACAATTTACAGACTTCTAAACACCTCATACGCAACGCAGTTAATCAATTGTTGTGAAAGCAGACACGGAAAATGCTGATGTGTTGAAATGAGGACAGCTTGCTGTGTCTGTGTGTGTATTGCTGTTAGTTTAAAACAATCATAACCACCTCAAACTAAGTCTTTCCCCTTCTAACTGCCCAGATTTCCCTGCTGTTTTCACCAGAGGTTGAGAATTCAGTATGTCTACAGTATACAATCATTGATTTACACACCGCACATGCAGGAAATTGGGAAAAGGTGAAAGGGTAGCCAAAATATGAGAAACACTCATCCAAATTACCTCAAACTCAAATTCCTTCTTATTATTGTCCCCATCGACATAAATGCAAAGTTTGAAGATGATTGGGTGACACCTAAAGAGGTTTGTTAATGTTAAGTGTTTAAGTGGGGTTTTTTGTTGTTGTTTAATGTTGATCCAAACCTTCAGCATAATAAGCTGCTGGCTGTGACTTTGAATCAGACTTTTGACTGAATAAAGGTATCTTCCTAAAATGCTACTGTAAAACTAAAAACTAGTTTCTGGTTAAATTCCTTATTTTATAATTATTTAAGCATTTATAAGACACTGGCGTTATATCATCTAGTATCTTCAGTATGTCACAGTTTTTCTAATTAAATAAAAGAATGCTGCCATATGCCTGTGCTGGCGCACAGCATGCAGTGTTGTCGAGCCAGCAGAGAGTCAGAGAGCCAGAACTGTGACTGAAGGTCATCAGAGCTGATTTCACCACCTTTTCTGACTCGCGTTACAGCAACATGGACGTCCTTCAGTAAATGCTGTCTAAATCAGAATGTACCGGCCATGCAAATCTCACTCAGTGTTTGCTGCTGTGTCTCTGCTGCAGGCTATGAAAGCTTTGTTCACCAGCCGCAGCACAGGGATCGGCAGGAAAGGCCGATGGCTCACCGCAGAGGACCTGGAAGCCTACCTGTATGCACTCTCACAGCCGGGAGCTCTAACAGGAGCCCTCAACTATTACAGGAATGTCTTCAGGTAGGGAATTCACTCAGCTCAGGATGGATTATGTGAAAGGATTTTTAAAATCTGTATCGGCATAATTTATAAAATATCAAAGAATAATATTAAATTTAAATGCTGCTCTCACGTTAAAATAGGAATACTGAAGATTGGCAGTATGCACGGTTTAGTTCTAAACATTCAGAGAAAGCGCTCCACAAAGAGCTGCAAGGACAGGCCCAGCGTTTTGACACCACGGTCTCAGCTGTGACTACCACGGTCATATCAGATGCATAAAAGATTAGCAGTAAACTGCCAGACAAGAAATAGCAGAAAATAGCTGTTGTATGGTTCATTTCAGTGCTGTCAATCCAAAATTTTAGACCCTCAAAAAGTAGAAACACTTACAGATACATAACAACAAGACCAAGATCTAATATAACTGTAGAGGTGTAACGAATAACAGTGACATTTAAAAATGTGTACATGATAACAATGCAGTTCCTGAGCAATTAATGATGCAGACTCACTTTGCAGTTTGTCACAACTCTCTTATTCTTTAGTAGCTTCCTTACTGCAAAGCCTCAGCTTATCTAAAGAAGGGCCTGGATCACAGTAGATCTCAGGACGTGTCCCACGTGTTGGTATGGAAATTGAAAATTGACCTGTTGTTTTCTTCAGTCAGATCTCAGAAAACAGATCAAGCATCCTTTTTATTCATGCTTTTCTGTTTCTCACTGCTGTAGACATTAAGGTGCCAGATGTAAAATTGATTTGATTGCAGTTTTTAACAGAGCTTCAGTGTGTTTTGCAACACTAAAAAGCATCATGTTTCTATCTCCTTTATTAAAAGTGTTAAAAAAGAAACTAATCAAAAAGTCAAAACTCAAGTGTCTGTAACTATGATATTCATAGTATGAGGCTAAAATGTCATTAAATATAATAGCAATAGCAATTCTCAGCAATATTTTCTCAGTATTTCGCTATATTATTATTAACATGGTCACTTAGTTATGATAATATTGAAGTAAAAAAATATATAAACATGAACATCCCTAGTCCATGTGTTTCATATTTATATCACTGCACACAAACTAATTTTCTCAATGAGTTTGCGTGTGTGTGAAGTGTGAACTATAAAGTGTTTGTTAGACCTGTAAAGTGTAATTTGAATTTAGCAGCACCATCTACTGTCAGGACTCTGGGGGAACAGAAAACTGAGCCTCTACTTCTGTCAGTGCTACAGTACCATCCCATAGTCACATTCACATCTTTCCTACATGTTTACTAGCAAACAATGATCCGCATAAATGAGATCAAAGAAAATCTCAGTGCATGCAATTTTGACATGTGACCTACACATGCATGGCTGAGCGTGCCATCTGCTCCCTTCTCAAGCAATGAGTTATCTCAGAGTAGCTTTTATATGCTTACGTAAAAGAAATCTCACTGACCCATGCCCACTTAGTCTGTCTGCTAGTGGATAGCGTATCTAACTGTAGAGGGCATAAAAATAGGTGAACGCACAGTCAACATTCAACTCTCCTTTTTAAATGTATATCTGCTTTCTGGTCTGAGACATGATGGAGACTGGAGCACACCTCAACAGAAGCGTGCCGTACTGCATGTGATGTTTAACAACTGTGATACTACAGAACAGGATGTAAAATTAAGACCCAGGTGCTGCGGATCCATCGGAAATCTGGTATAAAACTTTTCATGCTCAGCTGAGTGAGAAAGGCTGGAAAAGAACAAAAATAGAAATATCATATGTGGGTTAGTTTTACTAAACCGTGCAAAGTAGTCTGGAGCGAAATCCCCAAATAGCGCTCATGGGTGTGGTTAGTTTTACGGGTGATTTACAAAAGTTGTGCAGTTTCTTCAAAAGCAAGCGCAGAGATTCCATTTCAATATCAAACACAAAAAAATAAGACATGATTCTGTTTGGGTGTTAAATCCCTCCATCCATCCCTTCGCGTCCGCTTATCCTTATCATGGTTTAGAGGAACCTGGATCCTAGCTACATTAAATATAGTTTCATGTTGCTGCGATAAATATAGTTCCGTGAAGTTTTTGTGCAGTCTGAGAGAGAAGTACTCTGTCAGGATAATAAGTGAGGTCGTGTGAGATATGATGAGACCTCATCCTGGACGTTGTATTCTGGATTTAACAGGAAGCCAATGAAGAGAATGTGGGACGAATGTGATCAACTGAAGGCTTTTCATGTCACTCCTTTCTTTCCGTAGCTCCCTCCCTCTGAGCCATAACCACGTCAGGTCACCGGTGCTGCTGCTGTGGGGAGAGCGGGATGCCTTCTTGGAACAGGAAATGGCCGAGGCTTGCCGCCTCTACATCAGGAATCATTTCCGTCTCAACATCATTTCCGGGGCCAGCCACTGGCTGCAGCAGGACCAGCCTGATATCGTTAACACCCTCATATGGACCTTCCTCAAGGAGGGCGAGGGACGTAAGAGCTACAGGAACTAAATCCACAGCGAGGCCTCCTCCAGCACCTCTCCTCTCCCCCTTCACTCCCCTGGAAGCCTGGAATGTGCCTGTGACACCAAGCGACATAGTGATAATGCAATCATTCTTTAAATCTTTCATGTTTCATATATTTTTTAAAGAAGTCAGCTGTAAAGGAAGAAATCAAAGCACAGTTCACCAGAGCGGACACTGAACAGTACGCGTGACACATATTCAAGATGTTTTTTGCACACGACATCCGCCTTAAAGTTTGTCGGTTTCAGCATTACAAATGTGTGGCAGAATCTCCTTTGTGACATGTATTGTGTGGTGCCTTTTTAACTTTCGAGCTGTCGCAGTGTAACGTTGTCCTGCGAGACTGGGGATGTTGCGTCACCTGCTATACTTGTGTGTTTCAACGGGTCGCTCCACTCCACTTTGGGCACAGTCCTTTGGGAGGCGTAATCCTCCCACTCCCTTTATCAGGTAGTGTTACTGAAAGGAGCTTTTTTTTTTTAATCTTTTCCTCAAAGATTAATGCTCAAATGTAGAGAATGTTATCTTCCTGTATAGAAATGTCAGTGATGGTTGACTATTGTACTATTTTGTATCTCTTCCTACACACTGGATTTTGAAATTCACTGAGCCAGGTCTACACCATTTGATTTTATAAATAAACTAAGTGTCAAACTGTCAGACTTCACTGCTGTTTAAAAAAAGATGATAATGGATTTGAAGTTAAAAGCAGAAAACCTCAAGATGCCCCTCTGTGTGTCTGATACTCTCTCAGATTAAAAAAAAACCTGCTCTGGTAAATATAGCACAGAGCTGAGTAGCACAGCATATTTATACTTTTACTGTCTGCAAATAGAAACATGGAAATAAGGTGATGTGTGTTCATCAGTCAGATATTTACAACCCCAATTCCAAAAAAGTTGGGATGATGTGTAAATAAAAGCAGAATGCAATGATTTTCAAATCTCATAAACCCATATTTTGTTCAAATACAACACAGAAAACATATCATGTGTAAACTGAGACATTTTACTGTTTCATGACAGGCATTGGCTCGTTTTAAATTTAGTGATGGAAACACTTCTTTGAAAATGTTAACTCGCAGCAGGTCGGTCACATGGTTGGGTATAAAATGAGCATCTTAGAGAGGGAGAGTTTCTCACAAGTATGTGCGCAGAGGTTGACTAACCTGCAAAAAACTCCACGAAAAATCATGAATAATGTTCCTCAAGATAAACTTATGAAGACAGAATACCTCACCAGCTGCAGTACATAAAATCGTCATAAGATTCAAAGTGTTGGAGTAGTTTCTGTGCGCAAGGGACAAGGGTCAAAATCACCATTAGACGCATGTGGTCTTTGAGCCCCCGGGCAGCACTGCTTTTAAAACATGATTCTGTCATGGAACTCACTGCATGGGCTCAGAAATCACTGTCTGTGAGTACAGTTTACTGTGCCATCCACAAATACATGTTAAAACAGTTTTTTTTGTGGTCAAATTCAATTTTTTTTTTTTTTTTGGAAAACATCAACGTGCCATTATTCCTGAAAGGGATATACAAATTTTAAAACAACATAAGCTCCCATCTAGATAATGTCTTTTCAGCAAAGGCTATGTATACTTCAGTAAGATGTTGATAAACTGCATACTTCATAGTAGAAGAGTCTGGTGCTGAACTGGCCTGCTTGCTTCCAACTCTTTTTGAACTTCATTAAATGAAAAATTGCAAAACATTACATTTTACCTACACACACACCGCTGTTCAGGTGAACAGTAAGTTTCACATAACAGGAAGCAATATTTATGTATGGTTTTTATATATATATTTATGTAGAAATCGGGATAATTGTATATTATGTCATAGACTTGGCAGATACAGCTGCAGTTTTTGACATTCTGAATATTCAGTGTTGCCCCCATGAATGACCTGTTTTGGGAAGGTAATAAACATAATATATTCTTATATAACAACTATTTGCACAAAAATACACGAAAACAGCGCTACAGTTATTAGACAGTTTACAGTTTACCTTCATTGTCACATATTTAGTGATTATGCAAAGTCTATGTCCAGCGCTACTTTATTCGTATTTATATATTTTTCTCATGTACTGTACTGTACAGTGGCATCATAAACTCGGACTAATAATCCGGGATGGAACAGTGACGTAAGTGCGAGTAAGGCGAGCTAGTTCTTTTGCTGCCTTCACCGACTCCAGTAGAAAACGGGTTTATATATATCAGGTTTATATTAATTGGTTATTATAATTTATGCTTATTTGAAACAAAAAAAGCCTTGTTTGATAGTTCTAGTTTTTCTATTACTAATGTCCCTTTAGAATGCGTTTTTTCTCTGTGTATTTCATATTACCGCTACTATTAAAAAAATATGTTTCATAACCATTTATTCCATGTCTCTCATCTCTGTCCATTGTCTAGAAGACGTTGCACGTGAATGCATCTGGAGCTTGACAGCTTTGTAGTTGTATTGCGCATGTGCAAAAGCTTCCGGACTTTTTCGGCTTGGCCACTCCTTTTTCGTTTGACAAACCGCGTCGTAGTGGGTGGCGAACAGCGTGCAGCAGTGATGTCAACAACATTGGTCAGTGGGTCAGCCTATTCATTTATTTTATCCTTAACGAGCAGTTACCGAGCCTCGTGCTCGCAGTCAGCTATCGGCTGGAGTTAATTTGTGCAGGGGTATTTTTTTTTAACGAGGGTAGTTAAAGGTTAAAGAACGTATTGTTAACGGTACATCCTCGTAGCTAGCATGCTAGCCGCCAGAGTAAAATGAGATTGATTTGCTTACAGTGCCAACTGGAGCCCACAGAGAACGAGGAAACGCCTGAGCTAGAGCAGGTGAAGTTGGACTCCGTGTGTTTATTTTTATAAAATGATTGCTTTATTGAGTATTAAACTTCGCACAAACAGACACTGGTTAATATTTGTGGTTCTGGTTGTGTTTTCTGTTGGAAACACATTAAAGCAGGTGTTTTATCATGGATACTAGCGTCATCATTTTTAATGGTACGGCTAAATACCATTTCTCGCTCACGTAACGTGATGAATTTGTGTCGTTATCGCGGTCACCTCTTTCAGGTTTCGTTGAATTCGCTAAACTTGGCTTACAGCGCCTCTTTGGATTGAAACGGAAAGTAAACATGAGTCAGCGAGTATGGAGAAAGATGGTATTGCAGCATATGGTTATAAAAAAGAAAGTGGATGCAGTAGCCTTTTGCTGTCCGGACCTATGTGACAGCATTCGTAAGGTAATCCCTGTAGGTTTATTTGTCATAGTTTGTGATGATCTGGCTCACTTTGTCATAGTGTGCACACAGCATGCCACTGGAAGATTTGGCTCTCATTCCACCAGAACATCTTTGAGTTCACAAGCTGAAGTGTGTCTGCCCTCTTGTCTCAATTTTAGAGAACATAACAAACCATGATCACCAGTGAGGCAGCCAGACTCGAATTCCAGGCCAAAGAGCGCAAACACAAGGATCAGCTAAAGAGATGTTTATCAGCTGCTTTGTCTGCAGACCTGAACAGGTAAAGTGTCACGCTGTGAAGCAGCAGTGCTTACCAATATGCCACCTTTGTATGCTACTTTAAACAATTATTTCAAAGATTCAACTAAAAGCTTGTAAAAACCCCCCCAGCAAAATGTGGTTTTAAAAATTAAAGCTGGAGTTAAAATCTACTGTGTGCCCCTTGATAACCCAGACTAGATTTTTCTATACGTTCAGCAACACACACAAACACTCATAGCATTTAAACTGATTGCAAAGCCCTTCAGACATCTTTATTGATTATAGCTTTGGCGTCACACTGAGATATTCATCACTGTAACTGAAAAAAAAAAGAAAGTTTTTAAAGTAACTCCAGTGCTGTTTAAATGTTGGAGTATAGAGCTGGTTTTCAGATCCGTATTCATTCTTTCTTTGTGAAATGGTAACCCATGTCATCTGACATATTGTCAATATTTCTTTGTCTTTACTGTTGGATGAAGGCACCTGACATTTTCTTGTCTTTTTAAGAAGCTTCATTGGCATATACGTTGCCTACATGTACTTATTGAACATTTTGGCACAGTCTAATAAATGATCTTGTTTCACAGCCAGCGCTCTTTTGAAGCAGGCCAAGTTTGCCTTCCAAATGTCTCTTAAGCAAGCACCATATTAGAGTTAATAATAAGGAATGTCAGTTATAGGGCTACTGTCCTCTTTGAAACCACAAGAAAGCTTCTTCTAACAATATTTCTATTTCTCTTTTTATTTGTTAATTTGGTGGCTTTTCTACTTCAGAGGTTAGTTGCAGTTTGCTCCATAGAGATTGAAAAAAGCCAAACACTCACACTAAACCATAATTATTCATGATCTGGTAAAAGGAAACAGAAGCAGAGGGAATATTTTTGAATAACGTCTAGAAGGTACAGTGTTTACTATATTTAGTTACTTTCAAACTTGCATTTAAGAAATGCTGTGGGTGGAGCTTTTCCTCGGATAATAGGATCAGTGGACCTGGAATATAAAACTTGGTGCAAGAAAAGTTGCACTAGGTTTCATGAAGGAGTGGGAACTATGGGATGTGGATCTCCTTGTTGCACGAGCAGCATTTCTAATCAGAGGGTAATACAAATGGACACAGCACCAGCGTTTGAAGTCATAGTGTCCAGTTGGCCATCAGCTGACCGGTTTCTGGGTCATCGGTTATTGAGGCTGCATGAGATAATAAGACCACCTCACGACTCTGCTAGTGTTGTTCTCAAGTGGAAAAATGGGCCACGAGATGAATCTTTAAAGCCTTGGGCCCTTCTTCATTGTCTCCTTTCTGTGTTTGTTCTTAAAGATCCATTAAATATGAAACTTTCTCCCAACTTTCGTTGTTTGATTTGTTTTGTTAAAGTGTTATGATGCGTTTCCCCAGGCTACTGCAGGAGGAGCTGGAGGCTGATGTTTCTCTGTATGCTGGCTCGGGCTCGATCCGAGCACACAGAGCTGTATTGTTGGCCAGAGCTCCTCATGTCCTTCAGGGACAGACGCACAAAGATCCCATCATCATCCATCTGCCAGGCTATGAGCTGTCTGGGCTCAAAGATTTCCTTAGGTAGGTCAAACCTTTGCTCTACATCTGCTTACTAGTAGGGGTGTTATGAGGCAGTAGTTATTCCCGGATGTGTTATCATCACTGCTTCTGCGTCTGTCTGACAGGGGGCGCCAAGTGCTCCATAATTATTCTGAAAGGCTGATATGCTTGATTCAGTGAGCTCCGCAAATGCTGCAGCTATTCAATAATAAATCATACTGCTCATTTTCAAGTTCTTGCTGAGAAGCAAAAATACCAAACTGAGTTTCAACCAAAGCCTTGCAGCGCAGTCTTTGATCCAGTGAATGGAGTCTCATTAGCAAATTAAAATTAGGACAAGTTGCCTTCCTCTTATGACTGCACTGCCACAGAAATGCGAAGTCACTTTAAAACTTCTTTCACAGCAGCACTACTTATTCTATTATCTAGTTCTTGAAGAGGTTCTTAATAGTGAGACACTGCACTCTAAATAAGGTCATAAATAAACTGCTGCTACTGAAAGGGTTCAGCTTTTTTTTTCTTGCTATAGAGGTATGAAGCAAAAGAGTGATGTTTTGTAGATGGTGGAATTTAAATGAAACATCACACAAAACCTTATTCCAAAAAAAAAAAAAAAAAAAAAAAAAAAAAAAATAAAACACAAAATAAAAAAAAAAAAAATATTATTAG
>VUQR01011763.1:174575-192291 GCA_015108515.1 Hemichromis elongatus
AACACTGCCTGATATAAAGTGATTCATGTAACCAGTGGCACAATCTACACAGCTTTAACAAAGCTCACACCAAATAAAAGGAAGCCTGAACGCAAATCTTTAAAAAAAAAAAAAAAAAAAAAAAAAAAAAAAAAAAATATAAAAAAAAAAAAAAAAAAAAAAAAAAAAACACTGCTCAGAAACCCTTATGAACATGACCACTATTGTGGTGGTGAAGGAAAAAGTGAATTGTGCAGCAGCATTACAAAATTTGTTCAAATTTAGTTCAAGTTAAACTTATCCTGTGTGTCGGTCTCATTTACAGTGTAGCTAAGCATGGTAGTTAAACAAAGAACTCTAAATTTCATATAATAATTCAGGAGAAACAGGCAGAGAGAGAGTCAATATGTTAAAAACATGAAAAAAAGTTTCCTTGGCCGGCATTAAAATAATGTAAAGAATAACACTTAATCATATCTATGATAGAAATTATGTAACAACAACAAGTTTACGCATAAACTGATAAAGTACAGAGGATATGTTACTGCACCGAACTGCACCTTTTTTCATGGCCTTTGACGATGAGCAGCGAGGAGGGAGGCTCTCGGGATGTCGGCTCCCTTTTTCTCTATCTGTTTGCACTTAAAATTAGTTAAAAACAAGCAAGGAGTGTTGGTTGTTAGATTTAAGTAGTGGAGATTACTAAAGCAAAAACTGTACATACTTTAGACTTTTAAATGGCCACCAGCAGCAGCACAAATGATTAGTGAGCAAAATACAAGTATACTTTCAGGCATGTGATTAAAAGTGTGCATTTAGCTGGTAACACCTAGGCAAGGTTATAATAGTGAAATAAAAAAAATGAAGTCTGAAAAAATGTTTTAGTTAACTGAAATAAAAACTAGTGCTCACTGACATTGTATTGTTTATACACTAAAATGAGTATTTATAGGAAAGTCTTTAGTCGTAGTGTTTTTAAAATTGAAAAAAAAAAACCTAACCCAGAAAGTTAAATAAACTAAACTGAAAGTCAACATTTTCAATTAAAAAAAAAATTTAAACCAAAATGAGCAGATCTCACTTACGGTAAGTGATTTAGTGATTACATCATCCAGCTGACTTTGTGGCAGGTCAGACATAAAGAGTTTGTTTTATGTTTGTTTTTTCTTTGTTTGTTTTCTTTCTGGGGGAAACCATTCAGAAAATGTCTGTTTGGTTCATTTTTCTTACTCTTTTGCTATTTTGACTATGAGCATGACTCAAACTGATACAATAACACAATACCCAGAGCAGAGCTATCGCTTTTCAGAAGCTGTTAGGGCAGAGGTCTGTCCTGCTAGCCTCTTTATTAAATGCTTTGCTGAGCAGGAACAGCAAATCCGGCACACTTTAGATCGCCTAGCTGCATCAGATGAGACTGTCATTTAAATATGTATGAAAGATTCTTAATGAAATTTAGTCTCCCCCCCCCCCGTAGGCAAGTGTACACCGCAGACCAGAGCATGCGCTCGGCTGCAATAATCCCAGATGTTGAGGGCTCCGTGCCAGAAAGTACTCTACCTGCTCCCGACACAGCAGACCTTCATAGATCCACTGAATCAGGTAAACAGATCCAGCCTCTTTTCCATGAAGGGTTTATTTCAGGTTATGTGACGGCTCAGCTGCTCAGCAACTCTCCCGCCTCCACTTTCTTCCCATCATGTTATCTCAGCCATAATCCACTTAAGAGCTAATCGCTTTGAGATCCCTGTTGTTGTTGGTAATTACAGGATTGCCACACTGTGGATAGTTCACGATTTTACTCTGCTTTATAGTTTACTGTATTTTTTAAGGTGGTTTACTGAGAGCTATCTCATATGCACACGTTCTGCGTGTGGTCTCGACAGATTAATATAAGCCTAAAGCTTTCCTCTTCTTTTCACCCTCCACTTCCTGTCCTTCCTCATTATCCGTCTCAACTCGTGTGCAGATGCTGTTGTTCTCGAGCCAGCCTCTGGCCTCGGAGCTGACCTGCTGGATCTGTACCAAAGGGGAGAGCAGTGTGACATTACCATCCAAGTAGCAGATCAGGTCTTCTCCTGCCACAGGTAGATCTATTCATGGCAACATTTTCAGCCATCTATACAAACATTGGAAAATTAAGGTTGTTTTGTAGCGCAATTTACAATTATTTCTATGCTTATATAATGATGTATACAAATTATCATTTTTTAACCATAAATAAAAACATGTAAAATTAATACGCAGTTTGAATAAAGACAAGTAATGATTAAAACACTGGGATGCATTATATGAATGACAAGGTGAGGTGACACTTTACGACACAGTTACCGGTAAGTTAATTCAGATCATTTCACTGAATTAGAGTTAGCCAAACATCGGTGCAATATTTGGATCAGATATTGTTTGATTCTTACTCAGAAGGCTGAATTGGGCTGAGCTACGTAGTGTCAGTGTTACTCTTGTTCATTATACCACAGCTCAGCAGCAGCAGTGCACTAATGGCTGGCTTGAGAGCTAACATAGTATGGAAGAAGTTAATACAATTTAGAGGTATTTCACATCTGCTACCCCAGCAGCTTTGCTTTGTCTGTTTGCAGCTGGCTCCAAACTCCAACCAAATGAGTGAAAGCTCGGACCATGGCGCTTTCTTTGTCAGCTCCTCTCTTTCTCCTTATGTTTGGTTTAACTTTATTAGACGTCACCTGTATCATGCCAGCTGCTCCCCACAGTTGAGGCTGGAAAGGAAAAAAATAGGATGACCATAAAATAGTATGCAGTAAAGATTAACTGAGTGTTGATGGGCTTGGATTGAAAGCACCTAGGTGTGATTTCCATGAATTTCTTGGTTATTTTTTGGTTCTCATAACATCGGAGTCAGCGTCCTTACCTCAGCACATCACAGCCGCATTCATCAGATGTTAAACAATAAAACGCTTGTGCGTATGCTGTTGACTCATGCGAATGTGAAGCAGCGGTGGTGGGTGGTCATTCAGCAGTGCAGAGGTTGTAGTAGCGGATGGTAGCTATGGAGACAGGATTCTCCCAGCTCCTGCTCAGGGGACCCATCAGCCAGACTGAAGACGTATTTATACCCTAACAAAATCTGCCAGAAGCATTTGTGAAGCAAACTGCCGTCAATCTTTTGTCGCCTAAGAAAATCTAATCTTTAATTAAATGTGTGGTTTACCACATGTAGACTTTATTTTTCATGCCACTAATATTTGATGAACACTGCCATAAGACAAGGCAGAAAAAATGGTAAAAGAGGAATTTGAAGAAAAACCTCTCCTGTCTTGAATGCCCCTATGTATATTCTAGTCTCGTATATTTTTATACCAGTGACAGTACAGTCAGGTCAGTGAGAATAAAAATAGCCTTTAAAGATGGAAGAAAACTCTATTTATTTTATTTTATTATTTTCTTCTTGCTTGTCACTTCAAAGCTGCTTAAGTGCAAACAATTCCAGTTGCAAATTATGTGGAGAAATAAATGGTAGGTGGATCTCTGACATGCAGTTGTTTGCTTTATTGGGTTTGTAGGGCAATCCTGTGTGCACGATCTCAGTACTTCCGAGCAATGCTTAGCGGGAGCTGGATGGAGAGCTCCAGACAGTGCATCACTCTGCAAGGGTAAGGCCAGTACATTAGCATCACGTAGCAGCAGGGCATAGTGATCAATAATACACCTCCCCTTCAGGTCTAACGTAATTTCTGAACAATGCAGCTGCATATAGAGCATTAATTATTCATGCATTGCCACAGAGGTGGCTCTATACTGTGTGTGGTTTCACTCACAATGCCATGTTTAACTCCACACTCCACAAACACACATGAACACAGCTGATATGCTGTTAGTGAAAGCTCATATCGTTGGCTCAGATTTCAACCAAGTAAATTTGGAATGTTTCCTTTGCGAGGCACAAAAATGTCTTCTCATTCTTTTCCTCCATAAGAGCCCCCGCTACCACCCACCTACTCAGCATCTCCATCACCACCCGCATTTTCCTTCTTTCAGAATGGCAGAGGCAAATGAAGCCCATTTTTCCCTCCAGGGAGAGACGTGTCACACACCTCAGCATTACTGATCTAAGGGTAACGGGGAAGACAGAAATCAGAATAGAGTGCCTGCACATGTAGGGGAAACACGTGAAGCCCCTATATTACACGTGGACTGAGTGTTGCATGATAAATTGATTTTGATTTACAGTATTCGGCTTTATGCCCAAAGAAATGTGCATAGATCGAGAATATTAGAGTGAGATCTGGAACAGTTTTGTTTGTTAACCTCTAATTCAAGGCTTATAAAGAGTTTGTTTTAATCATTTTAGCTTGGGGCCTGATGAGATGGAAATCTTACTTCAATTCATGTACGGAGCCATTGTGGATCTGCCCAGAAGAGCCAGTTCCAGGTATTGTATGTACATGAAACTGGCAGAAATAAAACTCAGAACTAAGAAAATATGTTTACCTGGATGCGGCGTATGTTCTTCTGCAGTCAGGTGGTGCTGGCTGCAGACATGCTGGGTTTGGAGGGGCTGAAAGATGTAGTGGAGATGGTTCTGACCCGAGACTACTGCCGCTTCTTCCCTAAGGTCAGCTATTGACAAGCAGAGTACCGTGAAGGATGGATTTTATGGACTTGAATGAAAATGTCATTAAGACCAGCATGTCATTGAAGTTTGATTTTTTCAAATATGTTAAATTTATGATCACACAGCAAAAAATAGTTCTAGCCTTCACACACAATCTTCACACAATCACGTGGTCGTCAATGCCCAGAGAAAAATCCCTAGTTTGAATCCAGGATGTGTCCTTTTTTATGTAAATAGAGTATGCAGCACTATGGAGAAAAAAGTTGTTGTAGTTACTGTCTCCACACACTTAGCTTTACATGTCCTCCGAAAATCTCTTAAAGAAGGTAATCGGCTGTCGTTTTCTTTAGTCTCCCAGTACTGTATGCTACTGCATCCTAAATGAAACGGTTTAAAAGCATTTTATATACTCTTATCGCCGTTTTGTTTTGTTTTTGTGTGTGTGTATGTGTGTGTGTGTGTGTGTGTGTGTGTGTGTGTGTGTGTTTGCCTGCTTGCAGCCAGCTGATGGAGTTCAGAGAACAGTCCTTGAGTGCCTCTCCTTCACACATGCCTTAGGCCTTCAAAACCTCCATATGCAGTGTAAGCGGTAAGCGTCTGCACTCAGCACTGTTTGGGCAATTAAACAAGACTCCCACAATTTTGGAAGCTTTCTTACGGCTTAAAAATGCATAATATACTCACAAAGATTCAGAACCCAGAGTGTGAAGCATCTCTCTAAAGAATGGACTGCTGTGTCTTCTTAGCCTTGGCCTGGCTTTTCAGTGTTTCTATTCAGTTCAGATGTCCAACTCCAGAGTAGCAAATCACACATATAGACTCTAAGATTCCCCTAATAGTGTTTCACTGTTGATCCACTGTGGTGTCTGTCACTGCCAAAACTCTCAAACTTAGAAGCAGTCAATATGAGATTTTGTTTCCTTTTTTCCATCATCCATTGTGAAATGCTGCTGGGGCTTCGCTCACCCCTTTGACTTTGTTTCTCCTCCTGACATTTGTTTGAGACTACAACTACACAGCATTCATTTGACAGATATTTTGCTGATTGGAGTTATTCTAAATATAGTAGTTCTTTATTTAACATGTTCCCTATTTGTTACAAAGTTTATTTTCAGTCTTGATAGTCTGAGTGTGTGTTCACTTTTGATGTTTCTGATTGAGCTATGGCTACAACTGATCCAGAGCACCACTAATTGCCAATGCATCATTCATAATTCTCCTAGGAGTTAGACCTGTGCCCAGGGGGCCTGGGATCATTTTTAATTATTGCAAACAAGTGCGTGATATTTGTCCCATGCCAGTCTTGTGTATTTATAATTTCAGTGCAACTTTTGATATTAATGGTGTGTGAATTGATGTCTGAATTTTTTGTTCTGATGTCGTGTTTCCCATTACAGAGCTTTTCATGACATGTTTTAAACTACCACAGTGCTCAGATTACTATAAGTTTACTTTGGCAACCAATGAAGCAATCACATCGTCACATGAGAGTAAATGAATCCTGCTTCAGTGGAAAAATGCAGCTCAAAGAAATCTGGTGTTTTGCACCAAACAAAGCACCAGTTTTACAGCAAATGTTACATATTTTCATTCTGCTCTCAGGTTTTATACACTCCACATGCGACATGCATCTAAGTCTTTTTTTCAGTTTCACATCTGATACTACTGCACACTGTGGTGTTGCACTCTGCAGTGAGTGGGCAAGAAACGTGTGAATGTGGGTCAGAGGAATCGGATGTGTTGAGGGAGGCTGTGAGCTGGCTGTGATGGTTCTTATTTGAAGTGGTGTGTGTAGATGTAAGTTGTGGGGAGGAGGGGGTGCCCTTGCCCCGTTGTGTCTATTGAGTCTGATGAGTCACGCGACTGGGATGGTGAACCGAACAGTGCTGTTCTCTGCAGCAGTGCATTACCAAGCTTCTCATGCTCACTCACTCATTCATTTTTTTTTCTCTTACCTCAAGTAACACTGTGCTGGCTGATACTCAGAGCTTCAGGGTTACAGTGCAGAGAAATTATTTGGGTAATAAAATTGCTGAGTTGAAAATTAACCATCCTATTGATCCCTAATATGCCATTTTAGGTGGGTTGCAGAGCATTTTGTGAAAGCCTGGTGTGAGAGGAACTTCTCCCTGTTGCCACCCGAACTCCACAGAGCCTGCCTAACAGCTGTAACTGAAACAATGGTAAGTCTGTCCCTCCCAGAGTCTGCAGATGTAATTATTCATATAATAGCACAAGTATCATTAAGCTGTTCACTCGTGTTTTTTTGTTTTTTTTCCACAGGAAGGAAATTTGAACATGATCTAATTAAAAATGACCTTTATTAAATTCTCTGTTATTAATGGGAGGGTGATTGAAGAATATGATGCAGACAGATGGGGAGTGATCCAGCCTTTTTATTGATAATTGAGTCGTGAGCCTGTCTTACATCACTCCAAGCCAATAGTGAGCATCCTGTGGGTGGGGGGTGGACGGGGATATTGCTCGTGCTTGCCAAGTACTGGGATTCTGTGCTGGCCAAGAGTGGTTGCACAACACGGGGGGAATCCCTCAATTGATCAATAGGTCCTGGGCAGGAATAAAAGAGTGGTTTCATATAGAGTTGTGCTCATTCTGCTTTAATTTGTTTTCTCATGTAGCAAGAGTTCCTTTAGCTTATAGATGTTTCCATGCAGACTGTGCAGAACGCAGTGACCATGCTCTGTGGAACTGAGCAGCTGATTGGCTCTCTCCCTGAAGTCAAGTGGGCCCAGCAGGTGAGGAGCTTGGCCACAGAGCTGCAGGACGAGAGCCTGCGGGTCATTGTGCAGCACTTCCCCAAAGTCACCCACACTCAGGCTTTCAAGGACCTTCGCATAGTGAGTTGGTGAAGTAGCCATGCAAATATACTTTGATTTATTGTGATGGTCTGGAAATGTAATAAGAATCAGCCCCCCATATTTATCTCTATGTATAATTGCATTACAGAGGGAAGAGTTTACGAGAGAGCCCACACTGTTAAGGAAGCTTTGTTCAGCCATCAGGGAAGGTGTGACTGTGGATAACTGCTGTGACCTTTTCACTGCTGTGCACTCACTTTGTGGAGATGACTTTGAGGGGGATTTTTGCATGGAGCGGCGATGGGAACAACCAGAGGAGGTGAAAGGAATCACAATGCTATTATATTACTGTATCACATGTGTGTAGTGCAGTTCAAATGAAACTTCCTTGTTTAGTTCAGTCCTTGTAGATCAATTGGAAGCAAGCCTTGTAAAAAGGCAAGATGGAAAATGAGAGACAGACAGATTGCAACCCCTCGAACCTGCATTATGCTACAGGATTTTAACATACAACATGGGTGTTGTATGTATCCTGTGTCAGAGAAAACTTATACAAACATACTTGGCCACTTTCTGTACAATCACCTGCATGTTAACCTGCAGGCAAAGAAGGCTACTGGTGGTAGCGCTGCTCTTGTTAGCTTTATTCAGCAAACTAATCTGTGTGAAGTGTTATACATGGCACAAAGTGTTGGGTATGTGTTGGTGGCACACAGATGCCACCAACACATGGAGAACAACACATGTGACAGTTTCTGCTTTGTTGAGTGTTGGTGAACGTACATGTACTCTAGAAATCTCCTAGCATCTTTCACCAAGGACAGAAGGCTTGTAATATTCATCCTGTGCGAACCAACATCTGAGCGTTTATTGATCTGTTTTTTATAATTTGCAGTTTGTTTGTTTTTTTGTGCTCTCTTCACCTTTTCTCTTTAATTTTTCCCTGCACAAGATGTGTGGGGCTACAATGAAAGTTGTATGTGAAAGTTTAAACAGCCTTTTGGGATTTAAATCAGGAGGACTAATGGTACTACACAAAATGCAATACAAAGGCTGAAACATCTAAGATTGTAAGGAGGAAAAGCATTTGGCCTGGATTTTTCTTATTTCTTTAAACAGACTGAAATGTTATTAAAATGAACCTAAGGACTGTAGATAGAGAGCACAGATGTCAGTAGCAAAGCATCTGAGCAAAGCACAGACTTTGTTTATCCTGTGCACTTGCACAGGATAAAACACACTCTTAATCCCGTTACTACAAGACAAATATTTTACAGTGGAATTTTTAATTTATAAATGACAGAGATGACAGATTAAACATTTCTAGACGCCCCTTGGTTCCTATACAAAAAGAACTAAAATGGATTCTAATTTTGAGTTATTGCATTAACAAGAACGGAAATTGTGGCATGTAATGTGTCACTGTTTAGGTAAACAGACTGATAAAACCATCCAAGCAGGAATGGTAAGCTTGTGAGAGGACTTTCAGGAGAAAGTGACCTGGCCGAACATGTCAAAGCACATAACCCCTCTAAATACTGTACAGTACGGCACAATGGATTAAGCAGAGGGAGACTGTGACGTGTAGTCCTCACTAATCTGCGTACCCTGTGGATCTGCCAGAGAAGCGTATGTGTTGTGGGTAAGGCGGAAGAGGTGGAGATCGCTCCTCCCTACTTGTCCGGCCTTGTTTTTTTAGAATCAAGCGAGGAAAAAGGAGTGTCTGCATCAGCCCGTGACATCACAGATTTCTCTCAAGGGAGCCCAAGTTGATTCTGCAAGAGAGACGGGGAAGGAGAGGGAGGGGGCACATAGAGCGAGCAAAGGGAGAAGGGAGGGGGTATTTGTTGCCATGGAGAAGGGTTCTTGAAGCAGCTGCTGATTCGCTTGTGCTTTAGCGCACCCCTTCCATTCTTCTCCTCCCTCTCTCCTCTGTATTACCGCCAGCCGTTCAGGCAAGAGATTTGTGCGCTACGCGGGCGGCTCTGGACCTTCCTGCTTCAGACCTTTTACGCGGTTCGCCACACGCAGGGATGGGAGACTCTATCATCCAAACACAGGGAGAGGATACTGGCAGGTAAAGAATTTTATTCTATTTATGGGACCTAGAAGGTATTCTTAATGCGGTGTGTGGATGTAAGTGGGTTTTTTTTTTTTCCACTCTCCCTAACCCAGCCTAGTGCTGAGGTATTGGTTCTGCATCGTTAGAGAGGAACCAAAGCTCCGAAGCATATGCTGTTGGCTGATTTAATACTTCTTGGCTTCTTTCTGCACTGTAACCTGGCCACTGCTAACCAATTTATTGTCTAGCCAGGGTGCTTTTCTACACATTAAAGCTTTATTTTAACAGTGTTTGGCAGATGTGTGCACAGCAGTATGGTAAAGACACCAGATACGCCATGCTTGTTTTTCAATGGGTGTGAATGAAAGGCTGGATTCCTGTTTTTTGTCGTTGTGCACTGCTTTGCACATACTAATAATACACTGCTTTCCTAGAAGTGTGTTGAAATGCACTGCATGAATAATGTATTTGGCTAGTATCGGTGTTTGTGCTTATTACTGCTACATTTCTTGCCTATTGTAATCAGCATCCACTTCTTGCATGCAAACATAACAAATGCAGTTTTAGTAAATATAGTAAATTTCTATTCGCTAAAATTTTTATCAGTATTAGATATGAAGTATAGCAATGGCCATCCTCTGTCTGGACCAATGCTTACCAGACACAGCTGACCCAACAGTCCCCTGATTTAATGTTTGTTTCTTTAGTGGTAAACATTGGGTGTGGAAACAGGAATTTGTGAATGAACAGAATGGCTGCTTTAGCTCAGATAACGAATGAGACATCAGGACAGGTCATTTAAAAAAAAAAAAAAAGGAAAAAGAAAGAAAATGGTTCCACCTTTTTCATCTGCGTTATGCTCAGATTTGAATATTGTTTTCCAGGCAGGATTCTGATTGGGTTACTGAAATGAACCTGATTTCACCCTTTTTTTTTGACAGATGCGATTGATAAAGGGGACAGTCGAAGACTTGGAAAAAAGCCTGTATTCACTAGTTCACAGGTAATATTGTTAAACGGTTTGTTTCCTCATTTAAGGTACTTTTTTTTTAATTGCTTGTGTTTGTTATTGAGGACTTTGAGTTTTATGATTGCGAGGCTGCTTTAGCTCAGAGAAAAGTTGTGACCTCTGTCAGTCTGTTGCTATCAGATGCCATATGTCATAATGGCTTTACCTTCACAGGAGAAAGATACCGTATGAAAAGAGTAGCAGATGTGTCGATAAGATGAGCTGGATGTGGTATTCTAGATAGACATTGCCAGGATATTAGGCATGAGTGGTTAAGAGCAGTGGAGCTGCTAAAGATTTTTCAGGAGGTGTTTTGAAGCAGTGAAAGGAGGAACATTCAGCTGATAGATTCTGAGTGAAAAAAGACAAATGGGATACACAATAGAATTCATAGCTTAGCTCTAACTATAGAGTGCTCAGCAGGCTGTATAGATCTCAGAGTTGATAGATGGCGTTTCTAATGGTATGCTCTAGTGCTCTGTAGGAAACTCTTCTAATATTATTCACTTTCTTAAGGCAGTGCTCTGTTTTGTGGCTTATTAATTCGCATCAGTAATACAGTTATATAACTAATGTGCTTTTTCCCCCTGCAGTCAAGGGCTATAAAATGCCCTTCATCTGCACCTGAGAGTCCTCCTGCTCATAGGACCCAGCGGGTGTCTGTAAACAGAAATCCCTCCTCTCGCAGTGCTGCATCAGTCATGAAGTCTGATGGGCTAGGGGCAGCTAACAAACCAGGGGATGGTCAAACATCCAAGGCAAAAAATGTGAAGAAATCCGCAGAAAGAGGTGTAGCAGCAAAAGCAAAGACAGCATCAGCTGGGATCCCAGTTGTCAATGGCACGGGAGCTGCGGGAGCTAGACGTGATATTGCCAGTGCCAATGGCCCCAGAAGCTCTCCTGGGACTAAAGAGCATGAAAAGAAGCCAAATCCAGGTGCAAGGCCTAAAACCTCTCCCACGGGCAGCATATCTGCAAGCCAAACAGCAGGAACGAAAGCTCAAAAGAGCTCAGCAGGAAAGGCTGACAACACTGCTGGCACCACCCAAGCCCAGCCCAACACTTCATCAACATCAGGCAGTGCGTCGCCAGAGAACTGCGCCAGCAGCCCTCGCAATGACACCCACTCTGTTCCAGGTTCGCATTCTTTATTGACTTCTTTACATTCTGACTGACACCAATTACTGTATAGTGCATCACAGCAGCCAGGCTGAAGTGTCAGTGA
Source organism: Hemichromis elongatus (assembly GCA_015108515.1). NCBI lineage: Eukaryota > Metazoa > Chordata > Actinopteri > Cichliformes > Cichlidae > Hemichromis > Hemichromis elongatus. Next base: position 186,264 of record VUQR01011763.1, read on the forward strand.
GTCAGCTCCAGGGATAAAACTGTAGCTGAAATATGAAAGGACCTCCAGACTAATTAGTATGATCAAAGTGGCCTTGTGGCCAGGGGGGATTTTGTGTAAGACGAGGGCAGTGTCATGTATGAATGATGATTTGTGAGGAAACAAAGTGCATGCGCCTGTCCTTGGAAACAAAACAGCAGAGGTCAAAGCCTTTTTCAGCTGTCACACAAGCTCGTGTGGCTGATTACTTTGAGCTTTTTTTACTGAGTGAAGCTTTAAAGAGCTGCGGCAATCCCAAATGATATCAGTGTTCACAGCCCAATGGGCCTCAGCTGGTACAAGTGCAGTGTGTCCCCTCTACTCCACCCTGAAAGCAACTGTCTGTAATGTGAACTTAAGCACTAAGAGCACCCACATTAGGCCACCTTTCTATTATTTCTTTCTACTTTCTTGTTTTTTTTAAATATAGTTGGAGGGATACATATGTAGAAATTAGTGCACTCATAAATTTCTTCTTGCAGCAGTTCTGCGTGTGATCCATGATTTTTGTTTTAGGTGCAAAGCCCAAACACCAAGCCAAGGCAGTGACCAAATCTCCAATGACAAAACCTCCTCAGAGATCAGATGCAACAAAGACTAGCAGGTGAGTTTAACTCTGAGCATTGCAACACTTAACATAGTAATGCTAAAGGTGACATTTACCCCTTAGATGTTCCCATTTGGGGGACTTAGTATCAAAAGTCAAGTAAAGTTTTAATATGTTAAAGGGATGGTTGATGTTGACAGGTTAAATGGTTAAAAAACAGTTTAAAGAACTGAAAATTTAAAACAGGGAACGTATTAGCTGTTATTTCTTACTCACTTTGAACATCCTTGTATAATTTATTCATCTAGCAGACACTCACTCAATCTCATTGGTTTAAAGCAGTCAGTATGTAGAATTAACCAAACACGCGTGAGACCGTATGTTTAGTGATGTAAATCTAGGGCAGTTAAGATGTGCACTGCAGCACACTACTGCCTGATTTATTTATTTATTTTTAGGTCACATGTGGCTGTCAGGAGGATAAAAGCAACTGTGTAGTGTATTCCGACAAGCCTGTTATGTGTCTTTCAAAGGTGTTAAAAATATCTGTTTCACAGTCTGCATCACCTGACGTCTGCATCACAAGGGAGCACATTAATATTTCACTGGCTCCCCAGAAAGAAACCAACAAACCTTTTTCTTTTTTCCTCCTTAGCCTGCAAATAATCGATAATTATCTTTGTTGCATTTTTGGGTCAGTTTTGAGTTTTTGTCTGAGTGTGACAAAAACTTTTGTTAGAAAAATGATAATTTTGTGCATGATCATCTTTGTTTTTTGTTTTGTTTGTTTGTTTTTTGCTGTTAGTAATCACAGCTATTGGAGGAAGCTTCTGTAAACCTCTGCTGTGTAAATTCTCAGCTAAGACATTTTGACCTTGAGCCCACAGCATGTCTCAGACTGTAAAAAAATCTCTGTGTTTGCGCTCCTGAAGTCTGACTTTGTGTCCTTGTGAAGGATGTTTTTCTTGGCTTTTTAACAAAGTAGCCACTTGGATTTATAGTCTGCTCATGTCTTAGAAGCTTGCCCTTGACCAAATGGTGAAATAACATTGCTATCCCACCCTCAACGGTGTTAAATCTTAATTCATGATTTGTTTTTTCTGCAGCTCTTCCTGTAAATATATTTATGATATATATAATTAAATGGTTGTTGTGGTAAAATAATTTCTTCACGTTTGTTTTATTGCTTTGTCTGCCTGTTCCATTAGTCCATCCAAAAAAGCTAGTGCGAGAGAAACTAGCAAATCCAAGACTGGTCCAGAAGAGAAAGTGACCACTGCAGTGACAGCAGCAAGAGCAGACACCAAGGGAAGGAGCACACCAGATCACCATGGTGATGTTTTAAATATCTTCTTAATTTGTTTGTCTTTACACCATCTGCAGAGTATTAATGTTCTGCCCTTTTTATCTTGTTCTTTAAGTCTCCAAACATGGATCCTCCATAAGAAAAACAGCCTCTCCCAGGAAAGAAGATGGCAAAGATCCTTCAAAACCATCAGCATCAGATAAAACAGTTAGTGAAGCTCCTAAAAAGAAGATCACAAAACCTGTTTCAGCCACTGGAGTCTCTGCTAAGTCCAGTTCTAAACCAGCAAAAGCCTCCTCAGCTCCTTCCAGGCAATCCTCGGTAGCAGCTGCCAAGTCTGGATCAAAGCCAAAAAGTACTACAGAGTTATCTACAGAGAAATCTTCACCAAAAGCTGCAAGAACCTCTAAAACCTCCGCTACAGCTGCTACTGCCTCCAAGCAATCAGAACCTAAAGGAAAGGAGGCAGTGAATAGTAAAAAGGCAGACTGCAAAACAGAGCTGGGTCCAATTGAAGGCTCTGGAGATGCTGTTGAGCAAAAAGATGTTGCACAGTTAGTACCTTCTGTTCAGCCTGCAGCACATAGTACACAGCCATCAAGCCAGGATGGAGAAGAGTCACGTCATATAGGGTCAAGCCCCAAGCAGAGTCTCCAGAAGTCTCAAGTACAGCTGGAAAACACTGCTGGTGGAGGAGACAAGACCAGCGATACACCAGCAGCTAAAAACACCACCCGTGTCAGTTCTCCTAAAGCAGACGGTTGGAAAAAACCTGAAGGGAGCAAAGTGAAACAGCCTCAAAGCAATGTGATCCCAGCTCACATCAGTGAAGATGTTCATGAGATCAGCTCGCCAAATTCCCCAAGAGACACTCAACACACCGTAGATACCCCCTGCAGCGTGGGAAGCACCGAAACCCCAGTAGAGGATTCTTGGAGCGGCATCCACCATCAGGTCAGCCCAGAATCCGAGACCGGCAGCACACACACCACTTCTTCTGACGACATCAAGCCCCGCTCAGAGGACTACGATGCAGGGGGTTCACAGGATGATGATTGCTCCAATGATAGAGGCGTGTCCAAGTGCGGCACCATGCGTTGTCACGACTTCTTGGGTCGCAGCAGCAGTGACACCAGCACGCCGGAAGAGTTGAAGATGTATGAAGGTGGGGCTGGGTTGAGAGTGGAGGTCCGCCTGCGTGGCAGAGAAGCCGAGACCACCAGCGAGGAAGAGGGAGTAAGGCGACGCCCTCGTTCCTGGTTGCAAAGAGATGAGGTGCCAGTGGAGGAGGAGCACTCAGAAGTTGAGGCCACTGTGACTGTAAAAAGTGTCCCTGACCACCAGCTCTTCTCCTCTGAGGAGGAAGAGGAAGATGAGGAGGAGGAGGAGGAAGAAACAGAAGATGAGCGGTCAGAAGTTGAAGTGATACCAGGTCAGGGTCCGCTGCCGCCAACCGAACCCTCACCCCACTATCAGGGAATCGTCAACCTGGCTTTTGACGACGAAGGTGTGGACCAAGAGAATGACCAGCCAGAGTATCAGTCATCTAACTTCCGCCGGTCAGTGTTGCTGTCTGTTGACGAGTGCGAGGAGTTGGGCTCAGAGGAGGGCGGTGTGCAAACGCCGCCTCAGCAGCAAGATGCGACTCCATGTGATGTTTTTGAGAATGACTCTTCAGCACCTCAGTTCAGTGGCGCCCCTTCCAGTGACCAACAGAACCACCAGCCACATCATGTTGAAAACACAGTTATGAAGCACAACAAACCTGAGGAGGACCAGGAAGAAAAATCTGTATTCCTTACAGAGATCCAGGACACCACGCAAAAGGAGGAAAATCACATCCAAATAGACGGAGTGAAGCCCAGCTGTCCTCCCCTGAGCTCTGACACCAGAGACACGCCTCCCCAAGAACGTCCATGCCATCTGGATCTCCGTCACACTGAACAGTACAATGGAGGGATGAGCAAAAATTACTCCAACCCTTCAGAAAGCAAGAAAGCTGATTTACATCTAGACTTAAATGAGTCTCAGTTGACAGGGGACTCTCCTGTACATGCTGCACAATCTCCAGCAGGTAATGTATGATCTCCGGATCCTTCCTAGACCCCAAATCCAAACCCATCTTATTCCCCCAATCTCCATCAGTGAAGGTATATTTTATCCCCACAGGATTCATTCACTTTTAATTTAATTCCTTGACCCTGCCTACTTCCAAGTATGTACCTTACCCCACCTTCAGAAAAAAAAAGGATATTACTAAGTGTACTAGTTTAGTAACTAGTAACAAATAGAAGTTCAAATTCAAATAAAATCTATAGTCATAATTTTCTAATAGCTAAAAACTTTCTCTCGTCTCAACCTTCTCATGTAGCTGGTGTAAATTTGAATTTGCAACATCAATATCCTTTTACAGATGGAAATTGGTCCCATCAAAATTGTACATCTTTTAACAACTGAACTACCTTTAGTTTGTGGCATGTAGGCCCAAACTCAGTTTACACATCAAAGGGAAAACCAGTGTACATTTCATTAAGAATGATCATAAAATTGTATTTGTCTAAAATAATCTGCCTTGTTTCTGAGAAGGCTTGTGACATAGGTTTTTCAATGCACTTTTATGTACATAAAAGAATAAATTTTTTATCATTTTTGTCATTTCTTTTATGCAGTGGGAGAATCTTTGGCCATTTTAAGCCACAGGTCATTTGAAATAGCTGAAGGTGCTACGTAAAGCATTTTAACACCAGTGTATCGATTCGATTTAGTTTGCTTGTATGATTCCTTGCACTGTAAGTTCATTGTTGATCATTTTGTCATGCCAGTAATGAAGATTTATTTCTCATAAATTTCACTGGCTGCTGTATGAGATCATGCTGCTACAGCACACGTTTTCTTTCTGACACTCTATTTGTGTTGGTTTTTCTGTTGGTGTATTCTTAGGGATAAATTGCACAGCACTCTGCTTGGCTTTTTTTTACCATTAACACTTGCACTCCAACTCTTTCATTTTTGAGGTTTTAATACAATTAAACCACAAAGATTAGAAAAAAATCATTTTGTCTTGTTGGCGTTTTCTGACTGATTTTGATTCCGTTGAAATAAACCTTTTCAAAAATCAATCAGAAGAAACTGGACCATTTGAAAAGTTTAACTAAATTACTTTCTAGTTGCATCCTTCCCATTTTGATGCATATCAAGCGGTAAAAGTTAAGCCAGAGTGGAAGTGTTCAAAACAGTTCCTCCAAAAATAAGAAGCTGAGGCTGACACCAAAGTAGACCAGACCAGCTCCAGGGTTGAATTGAAAAAATCTGTTGCGGCCTCGATAGTTTCTGTCCGTGTGAGTGAAATTTTAGTAATTTATTAGCGTGTTACTTAACGATGAAAACGCAACAAGTCCGTTAACCAGTAGGTGGCATCACAGTGGCTACATCCAGCTTTTTTATAGGAGTCTATGGTGAAATATAACAGCGGTTTTTGAGCTAAACTGTTCCCCTGCAGGGTTATTTTTTTTAATAAAAGTGCATGTACTTAAAGAGGATTTAGCACAACATTATAACACTGAACAGTAAACACCCATCCTCTGAGCAAAAACATGACAAAGAGAGCTGTTAAAACTAAAATGCATAAAACAATGATTCACTTTCATGGGTCTCGCACTGTTGCACTTAATTTCTTCTCCGCATGAAAACACCACGAATAAAATATGTTCAATGTCTTATTTCATGTAAACGGATTACCTCAAATCTTCAGTAAGACTGAGAATCGCGTGTGAGTGAAGCTGCAACGGAGTTTTATTTTTTTAGTTCATAGTAATTACACTAATAGAGGATTTTCTTTTTCTTTTTTTGGTGTTAAAATGCTATACGTAGCACCGTTTCAAAATTGTAATCGGGTAAATTACCTGTTAGGGTTTTTTTTTTTGGGTTTTTTTTCCCTTCCAAATTTTTGGAGAGTGACTACTTGACTCAAAAGTCCAAATATACGAAGTGTTTGTACAAAGGAGATGACACCAAATTGCCACTGCTGCTCAGAAAAGATTGTTATCCTGGGAAACGTTTCCCTCGCTTTTCTGTTTCTTTTTATTTGTATTCAAGATTGTACCTCTTTTTGGTTTTTGTTTACTTTTTTTTTTTTTTTTTTTTTTTGTCTCACATCA
>VUQR01011763.1:192311-205616 GCA_015108515.1 Hemichromis elongatus
TAAACGGATTACCTCAAATCTTCAGTAAGACTGAGAATCGCGTGTGAGTGAAGCTGCAACGGAGTTTTATTTTTTTAGTTCATAGTAATTACACTAATAGAGGATTTTCTTTTTCTTTTTTTTTTTTTTTTCTTTTTTTTTTTTTCCATTTTGCACAGCACACATGCATGCCGTTGTTGAAACCGCTTTGTCATTACCCTGCACCATCCTTTATTTATGGTTTATATTTTGATTTTTCCATCATCATCCATCATACCCAGTAGACCTGTGTCTAGATACGTAGAGGTCCATCTTTTAAGGAAAGTGTTTTGTTGTCTATACACTTCTGTTCAGTAGGTTTTGTGTAGTGTCAGTAGCCTCCTCTGTAACGTACGTGACGTGTGTCTAGAGCAGCCTTCATAGTCCTGCCATGTCTCTCTTTTTTCACTATCATATTCCTGAAAAAGAAGTCCTGCTGCACTACTTCCAAGGGTTTATCCCTATGCAAACGTGAAATATTTTGTAATTATTTGTCTTTTGCCATTTTTGTAATTTGTTAAAAGTAGAGAAGACAAAGAATGTCTAAAGAAACATGGTGGTATGCCATCTTTTGTGCAACTAAGTAAAAGCGTTGTTGCTCGCATTTTGGTTTCTGTGACAGTATTTAAGTCTGTTTTTGACGTCTGCCTGCACGTGAATATCAAAACATATCACTGTTACTTTCTGGCAAATGCAAAGCTCACACCGGTGCTGGTAGTGCATGGCTTACTTTGTTTGAACAGGTGGATAAAGAGATGCATCCTGCAAAGCAAACCTCTGTACATTACCTTCAAAGCAACTGTTTACCCTTTGACGTGCATATCTAAAGCGATGAGTGAGTTTTGAACTGATGGACTTGAAATTTGTGGTGATAATCATATGTGATCATCAGTATCACTGCTCGCTCGCTGTGTTGTCGTCAGCTGACATCGCTGCGGGGGTTTTGTGCGGCGTCTTCTTTGACTTTGTGTTATAAAGGGAACAGTTGCATTAAGGGTAAATTTTCTGTCATTTTTTTTTTTATTATTATTATTTTAGTTGACAGCGATTAGTCTCTGAAATTAATAAAAGACCTGTGCAGGATTGATTCAGTTTGTCATTGTGCAGTATTGTCAATTGTTTTTAGGGGACATTGGTTGTGACAGATTGGATCAAAGCTGCAAACATGACCGCCGACCATCCAAAGCCCTGTCCCCCATTTACGAGATGGATGTGGGGGAAGCTATTGAGCACTTTTCGGAAAAGGACAGGAATGTTAAACGGCAAGCAGAGGAAGAAAAGCATACAGGGGATGGGGATAAAAGCAGCGATTTTGCAGAGCGGGACTGGAGCCTGCTCAGGCAGCTCCTGACAGACCACGCGTCTAATTTGGGCGTCATAAACCCCGTACCTGAGGAGCTCAACCTGGCCCAGTATCTTATCAAGCAGACTCTGTCTCTGTCACGTGACTGTCTGGACTCGCAGGCCTTCCTGTCCCCAGAGAAGGAGACCTTCAAACGCTGGGCGGAGCTTATTTCACCCATGGAGGACTCCTCCACCAGCATCACTGTGACCAGCTTCTCCCCAGAAGATGCTGCTTCTCCACAGGGAGAGTGGACCATCGTGGAGCTGGAAACACATCACTGACTTCAGAGGAGAGCCCTGCTGGACAGTTGATGCCTTCTGTTTGAACGAAATGTCATTACGTTGATTTTTGTCTTATTTTATTATCATTTATAATCTTATTTTGTCTCTGTTCTTCTGACTGGTGTCTTTTGTTGGACTCTATGGAACTCTGGATTCTGTTTATTTGCATTCCTCATAGTGCCCTCATTGGGCTGTTTCTCAACACAAACAGGCTGTTATGCATGCTGACATTTTTCTATGTTTGACTGTTTCATAGGTATTGCTTCAGAAGCTCTAGAAAAGAATAAGGGTCAGAACTATATTTCATTTTCAGAAATATTATTTGTTGAAAGACTTCTAATTATAATAAGAACTGAATTTCTTAAAGAAGAATAAAAATTAGCCTCAAGGCTTGCATTTAGTGTCATACTGAAAATAAAACTTTGTGTTTCTGAAAGAAATGAGCCGTGTGGTTAATGACTTTGGGTCAAGTTGACTTCTTTTTGCTGTTTTTTTTTTTTTCATACCATGGCCAGAAATCTAAATATGCATAGGTACTTGTACCAAACTTTACTTTTACAGAGAGTAACCCCCCTCTATAAAAGCATTTAATTGCATGTCAGCAAAACACGACTTTTCAACCAGCATTTGTGTAATTTTCATATTTTAAGTTTTGAAATCTGCAGTTGGTTTATATTTAAACTTAAAACTTTTGGAAACTTCAGCTTTAAGAAGCTGGTATTTAAAACGGAAAATAATTACGGGAACTTTTCATTTCATTCCTCATTTAAAGGAAATTAAATAAAACCTTTTTGTCCATGAACATGGCGTTACATTTTATTTTCTTACCACAGCGCCCTCTGGTGACCTCCCGGTGGCATGCCCTAACAGGCGGCTGAATCCGCCGCAGGAATAGCATTGGACCAAAAACGGTAACCGGGTGAAAAGTGTGGTTATCGGAACCGTGTCGTTCACTTGTCAATAACTAGCAGGTAATGGCGACATGCGGAGAAGCGACTCCTCAGTGGAAAACAACGATTATTGTCAGCTCGTCCCTTCAGGTAATGTTGTTTATCCTGAACCGTCAAATCTTTTTCTCTTGCTCGGTTTCTGGTGGTAGTTGTTAAAATAAGTGAAGGTTATCAGCGTTAGCTATGTCGCCAAGGCACTAGCACCGATAAAACACGTGAAATATTAGTTATTCACCCACCTCTGACTTTAAATAAAGAACTGTAATGCAACTAATTTTATCAGCTAACTTATATTGACTTTGTTTCCATAGAGCCACGAAATAATCAGCATGCTAAACGCTCAGCAGCACCGCATCCGGTTTTCAGACACCGTCAATGCCGGAGCCTTCATTTTCCCCCTCTCAGGTAACCCAGCGTCCTCCAGTACACCTCCCGTGTATTTTACAAATCACTATAAGACATAACGCTGTCATCTCTAAAACACTCAGGGATTTTGAATAATTTAATGTTAAGCTTTCAGTGTTCACAGTAAATGACATTCTGCTTTGGTTTAGTGTGGATGGCAATGGGCTTCGGGTTTCTCTCAACTGGGGAAGCTCTAAAACTTATGAAAATACAGTTAAAAGTTCAAAATCTATGCACTCTTTCACATCTTCTAAAGCTGTCCAGTGGCCCGTGGGCCTTATGTTTAACACCCCTGGTTGAGACGTGTCATAATCCTATTTAAGTAGCACATTGGGAATGTATGAGCATCAAAACATGTTTCAAGTGATTATTTAAAAATACATATACATTATTTTACCACAAGAGCAGAGGGTGCGAGTGAAACTCCTCTGGTCTCATCCCTGATTGTGGCAGAATTAAAGCCCACACTTACATATATATATGTGTGTGTATTTATTTTTTGCAGGTACTGCCTTCCTGTTGGTCGACCCACAAGACCTCCTAGAGCCCTCTGAAGAATCAGGAGTCTTTGAAAGGATAAAGAAATTTGTGCAAGTCCACCGCAACTGCTTTTTTCTCCTTTATTCGCCATTTAAAGGAAAAAAGGAACTGGAAACGCTGACTGTGATTCAAAACAGGTAGATTAATAGTCGTGTTGTGTGATTTATTTATTTTTTTGCTTTACTTAACTGACTCTAAGGCTCTGGTTACAAGGTGTTGTGACTGGTTGGAGTACCTCACAGGTCAGCATTGGTTTTGTTGATTGATTACCAACCTGAAATTTGTCCACCTACAGTAACTTCCATATTGATAATACGGTTGTTATCTACATATTCAAACCAAGAAGCAGGCTACAGAAGAATAGATAGACTCCGAAAAACCAACCTTAGATATCTATTACTCTTTTATTTTACTCTGTAAAAATGTTCCTGTTGCCTTCTTAGTTGTTTTTTTTACTGTCATTGTTGCTATTGGTATCTTTTTTGTGTGTTTTACCTCCATTAAATTTACTTTTTCTTGTCTGTCAAAGAATTTGTGTATTTTGTTTTTAAAGGTTCCATATTGATATCAAAAAAACAAAGAAGTCTTTGTCTCTTGCAGATTCTTTGGCAGCAATCTCAGGATCCTGCCTGTGGAAAACACTGTTGAAATTGTCAAAGGGATGCTAACAATTGCCAAGGTAAGAATCGAGGCACTGCAGTTATTTTGTGTATTTTGAATATAAATGAGATAAACTCATGTGTACTTGTGAAACCATGGAATAAATGAAGGCACACCTTCCTGCAGGCCACCAGTAAACCCCACGTAGACAGCATCCGGGACCGAATGGCTCTGGCTCGAGCTCACATCGTTGAAAGCAGTTCTGTGTGGGAGATGCTAAGAGACATAATGCAAAACTCGGCAGGTGATTTAACATGTTTTATTTAATGCTAACCAGCACGAGCCCGATGTGCTGAACATATAAAAGCAGAGATTTTAGTGTACACTATTATCTTGTATACGTTCTTGTTTGGAAGCACACACTTTATTCAGTCAAAGAAAGCAAACCAAATAAAGGTATATTTAGAAAAATATTGAAGGGTCTGAATTCAGTGCCTCAGTTGAGTTTCAGTTTTTCCTCTGTGATCTCTTCAACTCGGACTATCAGACTCTCCATGAGGTCAAATGTCACCAAAGCACTCTGCAGCACCTGAGAAACATGACAGAAATCAGCTTGCTAGTCCTAGAGTCCAAAACCAAAATGAGAATAAAAGAAGAGTTTCCTGACCTGGTGCTGGACCTCTGGGGACATGTTGGACACTTTCTCCTGCTTTACTGTAATGCTTTTGACTAATTTAGTGGATCGGGCAGCATCTCTGGCTTCTGGGTGGTGACAATAGGAATAGTTGACAGTATAAAATCAGCAAAGCTTATTTCACTGGAATTTTGTCACACAGATCAGTAGAAAAGTCCCACCCTTTGCTTTTAGCTTCTGGTCCTCCCTCAGCGCTTTCAGTTCAGAGGAATAATACGCTCTTGATATGCCGATACACACACGCAGCATTTTTAGGTATGCCTCTTTGATCCTGCTCAACTCTTCCCACACATCTTCCTGAAGGTAGGCAGAACAGATGGTCAGGTTCCTGCCCTAACCAGGCATTAACCGAAAGCTTTGAATTGGACTTACTTACTTTGGTTCTCAGCTCTTCGTCTCTGATAAGGACGTAGCGTAGCAGATTTAGGCTCTCCATTACCCTGGATGAATAAAGAGTGTTACTTAATGGCTCAGTCTGGATGAAGCTTCCCAGTTCACACACTGACAGACTTTTGTCTTTGATTCTCTGCAGGAAAGTTTTTAGCTTGATTAGATCTGAAGTTAGAAATTGCTTTAATTTAGTTCCATTAGCTCCTTTTATTTTGGTTGCAGATATGGTTTTCTGTATTTCTTACAGAGGTCAAATTATTCCAAAGATCCCCTTGAGCCTACAATCCTTTTATATTAATTAGTCAGTATAATAACTCTGACCTAGAGCTGTGCAATTACTTTAATTTCAGCTATAATGTGGCTTTCAGCAGTTAATAAAACCAGATTTTTGCTGATGATTTTGCAGGAATTATTTCAATTTCCAGGTGTTCCAAAGTCTAGGTTATAATTATAATGACAGGTAAAGGGAATTTGCTTCATTAAAAAGGTTTTTTTTCTTTTTAAAGTATAATAAAGCCACTATTCTGCTCTCAGCACAGGCCAAAGTATCTGTGAGTACAATTTTGCCATAGTCAAGAATCGTTGTTAAGTCTCACACCAGTGACTTTGTGCCTCAGATAACCAGACTGCATCTCCTCCAGTCTGCGCTAATGATGCTTGTTTAATGCGTTGTATGGAGCAAATGAGCAGGCTTGTGTTTACTTCAAACTCTCGTTACTCACTTGTCCATACTGCTGAGCAAATCTGTCTCGGCACCTCGTGGCAAGCACAGCACCAGACTCATCAGCGAAATAAACTCCATTCCCAAGAACCACTCGTTGGCTTTACCCTGCTGTAAAAGACTTGTAGTATATTTAACATGTAGAGAAAAATAATAATAAGATAATAAATGCAGGCCATGGCGTGACCCCCCATATTTTTCTCACCTTAATAGAAAATTCATATTGATTCCTGATGTTCTTGATTATATAACTTTCTATTCCTGCGTGATTGCTGGTTTTTAACATGCACCTACAACAACAAAACCAAAAAAAATAATAATTAGCTGGTCAGCAAGAGTTAGCTGCAGTGTAACTGGAAACACTGGATAGAGAGCAGCAACAGTAAATTAATAGAGGGGCAAGTTAAGAGTTTGTCGCGGGCCATTTGTTTTTAATAAAGTAACCAAAAGTGTTTAAGTAGTCTATATAATAGGCCTTAATTTCACACCTGAAAAAAAAATTGCAAAGAAACTGTTTTTTCTCACCTGAAGAATTTGTGCTTTGCTTCTGCATCTAATTTATTGATGAATACCTGCAAAACCTGCAGCCCTGATTCTCTCTGGAGAAGCAATGATCGCACGAAAGAGTGAACAGATGTAAGCCTTTTATAGTGTAGCAGAAGTCAAACATTTTCCCCATATTGACCCACTAATGAATCCCTCACCAGGTGCTGTATGGGGCAGTCGGTAAGAACTCGCCGCAGATTCTGAGAATTTAAGCACAAAACAGCTCACTCAGCTTTAATGGTTACGGTTCAGTCATTTAAATCAGCTACAGCTGTGAATCACAGTAAGTATTACAACTATAATATTATAGTTTACAACTGAGTCCTACAGATACTTAGGCTGAGTCTCAAAGTCTCATCACCTTAGGAAAAAAACCCTAAAATTTTACTCACTGATGATGCTTTGCTGAAGCATCAGAGCCCTCCACAATAACTGCTTATTTTGTAGTTTTGAATAAAATTTTATGGCCACCAGAGGGGAGCAGAGAGCTGTATTACGTGAAATACACTGATCGATCGAGCAGTTTGGAGTGCAAGCAATCATTCCTTTGTTCATCTGGAGTGCCCTTTGTTTTTGCCAATTAAGTTACTTAAGTTACTTGACTGGCTGGTTTTTATTTCTTAAGCGCCTTTTACTGAAAACAGCCGCCTGTTGAGGATGAAAACACTCAGAGCAGTGAGTGCGAACAACAATTGGTTCGTTTTTAGGTGTGACAGCCAAACAATGAAACATAAACCCCCGTTAAACTGAGACAGGCTGCTGATTGCGCTCAGTTTTCTGTTAGTTCTTCACTGGAAGAGGCTTGTTTCATATTACAAGATTGTTTTTACACAGTCTTGTAACATTCTTATAATAAAGATATTCATATTCGTTGCTTTTGGTTCTGCTTTTGATACTTTTTATCCCTCAGCTGTAAAAGGCTGGTGGGGTTATTGTTGTTACCACACCAGACCTCGAGAACGAGGATTTTGGAATTCATACTGTAGGTGCTTCTACTAAAAGTCTCAGATGAGTTCGCTTTTCAGTGACCTTGAACTCAAGGGAAGGTCATAGGTCGTTTCCCAAAAAATCTTGTAAATAATAGCTCAAGAATGAGCCAATGTAGGATTTTTAGATTCATACCAGAGAAGCAAACTGTAAAAGTCTTGGATAAGTTTGAATCTCAGTGACCTTGACCTTGAGGCGAAGGTCACTGAGTAACAATCATGCACTGACAGTGAGCTCTGAATATGCAAACAGGCTTTTCTGTAATTCTGCTGCTCCGGCCTGTGTGTGTATGCAGCCTGAGATATAGACATGAGTTTGTCACGCCTGCTTGTCTTACCTGTGGTACACTGTAGAAGCTCTTCAGATCCAGCAGACTCACTGGGAGGCTGTTGTCCTGCACACGCTCCAAGCTTGTTCTAAAGAGCGCCTAATAATAGATAATTATAGGCAATTAAAATGAACTCCCTCTTCTGCTTTCAGGCGTTTTTGCGCACTGATGGGCTCTTACCAATCCTTTGAGCAAATATGATTCCTTTTTGCTGTTAGAGAAACAAAAATGTGATTCTCTTCGTAAGAGTTTGTTCAGAAACAGAAAGCATGTTCACTTAATGTTGTGTTAACAGCATACCTGCTGAGCAGCTGACTGATGTATTCCATGTTGCACTGGAGAATAAACACATGGCTGGAAAGGCAGGAAAAGTTCAACATTAATCGTTTTTAGTAAATGGGGAATTTAGGACGGTAAGTAAAACGTGACTGCTCACGTCACCTGAACACTGCTGGAAAGTTGTCAATGGTTATGAGCTGAACAAACAGCAGATAAGCCAGACACGCTCTCGCCTCCTTGAACTGATTATTGTCCATCAGGATGTTTTTCCTCAGTGAACTGAAGAATAAGAGCCCCGAAAGAGGCTCTTTAATTGCAGAAAGTGTAACCTGCAATGCACATATGTGACTTTTGGGACTAAATAAGTGAAACATGCTTTGTTAAAAATAAAAAAACAGAAATTAAGGCTTTTGTCGTACCATTATCTCTACTGCAAAGAGCCACAATGGTGATTTTCTGTTGTGCTTCAGTTCAGCTTCAAGCAAAGGCTGTCTCAAACTCCTCATGCAGCTAAACAGAAAATGTAATCAGTTATTTAGTTTTAAGTAATTTTGCTTTGCTTTGTATTTAACATCATTATTAATAATAACTACAAAGAAACAGACTTGCAAAGAGAAACCTACAACTTCAGAAGCTCAATCTTTAGCTCCTCATCTTCAGCTGTAGCAGCACAGTTTCCATCTCTCCTCTTCACCTCCTCCACGAAAGGTTCTGTGAACACAGTCAAGGCGGTGGTGCAGCAGCACAGGCCGTACTCATCCGCCTCCTCCTGCTGCTCTGTGTAAGGCACAGGCAGCCAGGACAGCTGATTCTGCAGAGCCGACAGAGTCGAGCCCACACCGGCCGCCTTCCCCTCATCCAGCCGGAGAATCACTGTTTCAAAACACAGTTTGTTGTTTACAGTAAGCGTACAGCAGGGGGAGCCCTTTTTTAAAAAAAAGCAGCATTTACTTGTTCACCATAACCCAGTTACTAATGTATGGAGAAGCAGTAACTAGCTACATGTGATGTTCATGATCTAGCGCTACGATGGTAAAGGTGTTTGTCGAAACTACTGAGAGTCATTTCAAACGTGTTGTTATTATTTAGTTTGAGGTGTTTTTAGATTGTGTTTTTTCTTGAGATTTTTCTTATTTTATCCACTGCATTTATATCAGCTTAGACAGCAGCAATAACAACTCTCTCCACTCACCTAATAAACTTAATCCACTGCACTGAGCACATCCATCAAGCTGTACGATTGATATTATAACAGGCCTAACGGGGATCAATTGATTATTGGCTGTGCAATTTAATCCGATAAAAGCAATTCTACCAAAAACTCATTTTTACTCTTGTAAATCTTGCAAAAAAAAGTTAAGTTTAATATGTATGCTGTGGTGGATGGTGGTGAATCAGGCTGAATTTGCAGCTATTTCTAAAAGCTGTATTTATTTCTATGTTAAAGGAAGGATTTATGGTTGCGACTGTTGTGTTGATTTGCGTCAGATTTCCCTGTTATGCCTAAATATTCAAATTAATATTAAAAAAAGATATGTTGCTGCAATTTGTGTCTGCAGGTTGATGATTTTGTTGGTAGGTAATACAGTTGCATGATTAGTTGTGTTACCTGATTGGAGATGTGGAAGCAGGGCTAGGATTGTCTCAGAAATGGCACCTGGATCAATGCCTTCAATTATTTCAAGCATGCTCTCCAGGAGTTTATTTGGCCTGCAAGTCTTAACGAACAGATGCAACATTTCAGCCGACGCACGGGGAGCATGTTTCACTATGTGGAAGAATTGCGTGCACCTACCCTGGTCAGATGTGTAATGGCACTCTGGCATTGATCCAGATCCTTAGCTTTTTTTACAACTTCATTTAAAAGAGGTGCCAATATAACACAGCCCATAGAGTTCACAAAAACCTGCAAGTGCAACAAAAGGCAATCAGTACACGTCACCAGGAACCATAAAAGCGACCCTGTTGGCACATGTGTCACAGCCCCTTCCTTTTCATTTGCGTGCATCGCTGCATAAACTGATGCATGCAAAAGAAGTGCAGTTTCATCTTCACAACTGCTGGTTAAAGTGTGATCTACCAGATAAAAAAAGGAGTGGAAGAAGGTGTAGGTTTCACCTTTAGAAAATGTAAAGAAAAAGGCATTAGGCTATAAAGATAATCTGTGGAAAAAGATTCTCATCAAAAGCATTTGTTGCAGAGCTGCAATCCCATACTGTCAGTTCACCTATTCGTTTTTCTCTGTGCTGCCTCTTTTTCAAGCGTGTTCTTTGCGATGGCATTGAAAGTTAAAATCCAGGGATTTCTCATTTTATAATCAATCATTTGCAGCCCTTGAGATTGTTTTTAGCCTCAGAAAGAGGAAGGAGCAGGAGATGACACATGCTTTAAATGTAGGCTACAAATAACTGCACTGAGCGTGGAGAGATGGGACAACCAAGGGCACTTAGAGAAGCGCCGTATTGAAGAAGGTTATCAGTGGAGCGAGAAATCTGACTGAATATCTGCTTGTTTTCCCAGCACACCTCCAGGTCAAGAGGCTAGGAGGCACAGAGTGGTGGCTGCATGTTAATGTTTAGCGTAGTTTGTAGCAGGCGAGAGGCTGCTCGCTTCAGTAGGTACGATGCTACAGTACAGCCGTACTATTAGTGCTGTATGGCAGATTAACACTGCCAACCTGCTGTCACTTCATATCTGTGAGGTGTAACTGCTACGGAGGAAACAGCTTCCCCGATCTTTTGTGTTGGCAACGACGAGAAATACCTGGTTCTTCTCATCTTGTATGAATTTTAAGAGCTGTTGACTTTCACCCTCGCTGAGACAGGCAGATCCCAAAGTCTTGAACTGCTGGTAGTCCTCGGGTTTCAAATCGTCTTCTTGAGTATTTCTCTAAGTACAGGATACAGTACATCACGTCATAAGGTTTTCTTTTACTCTTGTCTGAAAAACACTATTGAGCTTAGTCATAAGTTTCCTCTTAGACAGTAGATAGTGCTCTATATTGTGAGTAGATGTCAGGATATCCTCTTTACATTGCCCGCATTAACCTTAAGAAACAATTACTTTTATTTAACATGGACTTTTGCTTGAAATGTTACTGAGTAAGGGGGATCGAATGGAAAAAATAATGAAGGTAGCATCATCCAACGCACCAGTTCTTTCATACTCTAATGCTAGCAGCTAATCTGTCAGCCGTTATGTTATTTTTCCCCCCACACTTGAAGGTCATGCTTCATTGCAAGATCAGGAAAGGAGATCCTGAGTATGATAGCCTCAGCTAAATTGTGTTACCATGGTGAAATATTGTTTACTTACCCATCTCTGGATTATCTCTTTCACTTGATCTTCATTCATCATGTGTCTCTTCAGCCCTCACAGACAATCTTATTATCAGTAGGCCTTTATTTTGACAGATGCTGCGACAGCACAGAATCAAAATGATCAAATGTATAGCTCTCCTGGTGTCTTGAAAGGGAGAGATTCACTCTGTAAGGAACTGAAACATAAACCTCTTAGGCCCCTTTTGTGCTTGACATGTAATAGGATTAAACCAGAGCAGTTCAGTGTGGTCACAGAAAGGGTAGATGTGTCTGGAAGGATCCAGTCAAATAAAAACCGTACAAAGGTTGTCGCTGTTTAGAAAGAGTCCAAAATAGGAATTTAAATATGACAAACCTGAAACTTGAGTGTGAAAACTTGTGCTCATGATCTATTTACACCTGCCCTGCCACTGAGATACTTACCTAATTTCCTGCAGTGTAGGTGGGGATATGCCACTTTAGCATAGTCTGCAACTATACTATAATTTAATATGCATGCTAACAGTGTAGTTAGTGAAAATACATTTTTACTGGATTATTTTTAAAGTTCTGCTAACGTAAAATTAGGTCACCATTTTCATAAAGGGAAATATAATTTGTGTATTAGCACAAATGTGGTAACCTTCTTGGGACTATGGTATTGTAGTTAGGGGTTTTTCTTCACCTTGTGGAGTACACCTAGTTTAGTAAACATGAGTTTAAATTTAGTCTGGATTTTTTCTTATCCCCAGGGTAAAAGTACATGCAGTCTACCAGATATATACATACACCTCCACTAATATTTAGTCAAATGTCCCTTGATGCACCTCAATCAGAAGCTTTTGGTCGCTACCAGCTGGATATCTGACCACTCTTCTTGGCAAGATTGGTAGAATTCAATTAAATTGGTTTGTTTTCTGACTTTTAAGTCTAGTCCACAAATTTTCAGTAGGGCTGAGGTTGCAGCTTTGAGAAATCCATTCCAGAAACTTAATGTTAGCTTGATTTATCCATTCCAAAATCATTTTTATGTCTGTTTAGGATCATTGTCCTGTTGGAACACAAACTCCAACATGTTTCAACCATCTAGCTGATGATTTGAGATAACACCGAAAAATTTAGGAGTGGTCCCCCTGCTTCATTTTTCCATCCACTTTGTGCAGTATACCGGTAACACCAGCAGCATAACAGCATCAGACCATGATGCTACCACCACTGTGCCTGATGCTTTTGTGCAGTGTTTTCAGGTTTGAAAGCCTCAGCTTTACTCCTGACCTGAAAACCTTTCTTCAAAGGGCATTTGGTTTGTCCATGTGGGGAGCAGCAAATTTCAGTTGAGTTGAAGGAGTCTGTTTTAGAGCAGGGGCTTTTTTCTTGGTCAGCCCCCCCCCCTTAGTCCGTTGGTGTTTCCTGAATTGTTCCTCAGTAACCCAACCTCTGAACCAATTTCCTCTCATCTGAGGGTGACAAATTGGGTTTTTTCCAGACCTTGTCAAAGTGCTGACACATCCTTCAAATGGCAGGGTTAAAGATCATTTTATATACATTACAGATATTGTCTATAGTGTAAATTACATTGGGATGAAATCATATACATATGATTTGTAGTGTACTAAAACATCAGCTATACTTATTTTCAAATAGATTTAAGGAGAGAACAATAGTGTAGGACTCATTGTGATGTGGCAGTATATACAGAAAAAATAAATCCTCCTGTGACAAATGCTGACTGCAGCAGGCTTCTCAATGTAATTAAAAGGAAGTGCCTGCTGTACTCAGATGCACAGGGATTACGGATGCCTTTCCATGATTGCTTGATGACAACATATTGCTCTTCTGTGTAAACACAAAAGCCTCAAAGGCTTCGATTCCCCCCCCCCCCCCCCCCCCCTCTTCCGATTTTTTTTTTTATAAAAAACGTT
>VUQR01011763.1:219985-234844 GCA_015108515.1 Hemichromis elongatus
TTTTTTTTTCTTTCCCCCCCCCCCCCCAAAAAAAAAAAAAAATCAAACACCCGAGTGTCTCTCCCATCTTTTATTATTCATGTATAATTTTAGATTAATAATAGATCATCCATGACCACACAAACCCAGACCTTGAACTTTCTAATTGCACAACTATGTCTGTCAGAAAAAATTAATCCAGCCATACCTCTGCATGCTGTGTGCGCGTGTGGCTGCGTGCACAGATGAGTGCATGTTTATCCACCGTGTGCACTTATGGGCCAAAATGCAGGCCTGGATTTGAACCTCAGACTGCAATGCTCTGATTATTCGCCCACTCGAATCAATCGAGCCATCTTCTATTCATATTTGATATGCCTTTAGGCAGTAGGATAAAGCTTTAAAAAATCTAGCCATGCCCTTGGTGGAAATCTGGTCAGCCTAATGGCTCGATTGAAGACTTTTGCTTGAGAAGCTTCACTCTGAGATTGTGCTTGAAGAGCTTCCCTTAAAGGGACTCATCATACAACAATAAATAAGGTAAAAAAAAAAAATTATAATAAAAACATCCATCAGAAATGATTTAGGTTGTTCAGTTGCTTAAACTGTTATGAGAGCAGCTCAATGTCACAAGTTCAGCTGAAGCCTACCTGCTCTGCCCGGCAGTGAAACATCCTTTCAGAGAAACCTGCTTGCTTACTTCAAAGGATCGTGGTGAGGTTGACAGCTTGGGGCTCTCTGAGTGTTAAAGGAACTTAATGGCATACTCAGCTTCATTCCAACATCAGGAAATTCCCCTGTCACCATTTTCAACCTCATTCAGTCTGAACAAAAAGTGTACTCCTTTCAGGCAGCACAACCTCTTATTTCCTTTATAAGACTTATTTTAAAGGAGCTTCAGTTTTGAAGTCTTTTCAAAACTGAAGCTTTTTATTTGAATTGAAATGTGTGGTTGCTGCATATAAAATGCACTTTCATTTGAAAAGAATAAACGGCATGAGTCTCGTTGCCATGTAGCTGTAAGGTGCACAGCTCTACTAAATCTTGCTATAAATGAGCATGCCTGTTCCTGTTCTCCTTTAGTCTGTTCATCCTGGGGTTTAAAATATTCAGTATTTTCGCAGGCCTGGATGTTGTACGATTTTGAGGCAAGTGAGGCATAGAAAATCCGTGTGAGTCAGTGATTTCAATCAATGTTGAGCGAAAACGACAAAGTGATTGTTCCTCTTTCCACCTCTTTTGTGGTGGAGCTTAAAAGATGAGACTTTAAAAGAATCAGTAGATTAATAAGGCAACTGTTTAGTTCTATAAGGTCACCTAACCAGTTTTACCCACAGTATTAAAGTGATTCTATCTATGGAAATAGCCTCTATAACAGGGATGCCACCTGTTTCTTAAATGTGCCGTAGTATTTCCAGTGAGCATTTTTGTTTATCAGATTAAACCCTTTAATCTATTGTTTATGTAGCAGTACAGAAACTTTGACAGGGTGCTTCCCGACTCTCATTTTTTCCCAGGATCACAGCTGCCACATGTGATATCTTTTCTGCTAAAGCTCGTTTTTTTTTCCTTCCCCCCAAATAACAGCCATGAGGGTAAAACGTATTTGGTTAACGGTTAAATCAGCTCATACTGTTTAAGGTCCAAACACATGTCTGCAGTGGTCAAAACAAACAGTAGCCTGTGGGCAATCACAATCACAGCAGCAAGATGGCTCAACGTCCTGGCGCCTTTGTTTTAAAGTTTACACTCTGGAGCGTAAAGCTCTTATTGGATTAGTAGGTTTTATTTCTGTGTGTGTGTCTAATACAAAGCAATCTGAGTTCAGATCTAGAAAAACTAAAACTATAAAATAATTGTTTCTAATGACCTTAAATCTACGGACACGTCTGTTGACGACAGTGAAAAAAAGACGCATTGTGGAGATTTCTAAACTTAGGTGATGAAACCCGACCTTCATTTTAATGTAATCTGTTTTATATTTATGCATACATTTTCCATTCCGTCTGTTTTCGTTTGGAAAACCTTGAATCATCCATCTTTTTAACTGCATTGAAATTTTGATAATAAGAATATTTTTAAAAAAAATCAACAAGAAACTCGAATACATATTTGAAGAGAGTATTTATTTGTAAACGATAAAAGTTTTAATTTGACAAGAAAATGTGCAAAATGGACCAAAGATACCAGCTTGGTAATGGAGGAGGTTATTAAATCAGACAGTGTGAGGAGGCTGTTTTGCCAGCATCGCTGTAGCTGACAACAAAATCCTACGTCTGTTCTTTTGGAGAAGCGCAGATTTGCATCTGCTTCTTTATGACTCTGCCATTCCTGTCATTGAAGTGTGACTGCTAATATTTTGGGTTTAAGACACAGACAATTTTATTATTGTTGTTATTATTATTGCGCTCGCATGTCATGTATTTTAAAGTCCACAGCTTATCTCTGGTTTTTTGAGCATGTAACATTCTGCAGTATGGGCTGGTCTCGTTAGTGTTGCACGTCTTCGCACTGCAAAAAGTCACCCGTTAAACTTTTTTTTTCTTTATAAAATAAATAAAAACATCACCTGTCGTTGTTAAATATAGGTTCAATACACTTTTAACAAGCTAAATGAGAGTCGGAGTCGATCTTAATCGAAAAATTTCCTCAAGGTGGACGGCAGAAGGAGGAAAAGTCGAAAACACCAGATGTCTAAAAACGACTTCCAAGGAATGAGCGCATGAATGCTCTGAAGTGAGATAAAAATGACTCCACGGCGCCGTGATTGTGAGTTCATTTCAGCCCGTGCTGCGTCTCCTTGTGTCTCCTCAGATCCACCTTTCTCTGAAAACCTTTGCCGCAGAGGTCGCAGCCGAAAGGTTTGTATCCGGTGTGTTTCCTGCTGTGTGTTATGAGGTTGGAGCTCTGGCTGAACGCCTTCCCGCACACTTGGCATTTGTGTGGCTTTTCACCTAAAAAAAAGAAAAGAAAGAAAGACAAATACATTTGAGAGTTTTTAAAAAAAAAATCTATAATAAAAATAAACGAGAGATATACATTTTGCTGCTGAAAAATCTGATTTTGCGCACTGATTCTTTACCTCGGTTACAGAACAATCCAAACTACAAGTGTAGTTTCGTCTTTTTCTCCGCTCACCTGTGTGGATGAAGGTGTGTTTCTTCATGTCCGACTTCTGATGGAACCTTTTACCGCAGTACTGGCATGGGTACGGCCGCGTGTCGGAGTGGATAAGCAGGTGAGTCGACAGAGTTGACGACCGCTTGAAACTTTTACCGCATATTTTGCAGTCGAAACTTCTTTCCTGAAACGTGAGCAGAGGCCTTTTTAGTCACATTTTCGAGTCAGCGCATCGACGCCTGACAGGAAGGCGGGTTGACAACAAGATATGAAGCCAAAAAAAGAAAAGGGTGCAAACTGCATCTTGTGGTTGGAGGTGTGAAAATACCTGAGAGTGCACGGCCTTGTGTTGTTCCAAGCTCACTGCGTGTCCGAAAGTTTTGCCGCAGATTTCGCACGCAAATGGCCGGGTGCCGCTGTGTGATCTGCGGACGTGCACTTCTAAACCGTGAGGAGTGGAAAATACCTGAGGAACACAATGAATTGATGATAAGAACGTTTTTAAATTTGTAATAAACTGTCGAAGAAGAAAATAAATTCGATTCTGTGTAACTGGATAGTCAATAGTTTCTGTTTTGTTCCACCTATAGAAAGGTCAGAGGTCAGTCAAAAGGCAGCAGCTGCATTGAGTATTTGCTTGGGGCAAAGTTGAGCGGAAATCAAATTATTCCAAGTTTTGAAATTACTGTTTTTTTTTTTCTTTTACAAACATGCATGGATTTTATAGGAGACACTATATTAGTCTGCATTCTATGAAATCCCAGCTCTCCTCGTTGCTGGGGTCCTCCATCCTCACCTTACTGCACTTGACGCACTTGTAAGCCCCATTAAGGATGAGACTAGAGCACAGCAGATCAGACTGCGCCTTCACGTCGTGGGTTTTTCCGTGCAGGCCTACGTCAGGAAACAGCAGAGCAGCAGCATGACTCCTGTAGTTACTATAGGTCTCCTCTCCCAGAGCTCGGTCTGCATACAGGGCAGGATGGGTATTTCTGTCTCCGTAGAAGCCCATCGCAGCCGGGCCTCTTTCTACCTCCATCCCCGTATGGAGGCTTGACTGAACCAGCGGCCTCAGCTCCGGCCTCGGGTAGCTGCTGCTCCAGGCGTACGGTCGGAAGGGAACGGTGAAGGGCTGAGTCTCGTCCACCAGGGGAGAAAGGGATTTCTCCGAATCAGCTGGAGAGGGGAACAAATAAAAATTTAATGAAAGCAGTGACGTGACCGAAGAGGAGCACTTCCAAGGATCTACAGGGCCTCAGAGGGATCGTTGAAGGGGGAAACTGTTATTTCAGATTCCCCAGGTGTGATTTGTGCGTGAGTCGGATTTAAATTGAATTCGAATAGATTAAATTTGCTCTGATTTATTATAGTATCTGAAAACACATTTGTGTGAAGAATAACTCAGATATCTCAGAAAACAATTAAAAGATCAAAATATGTAAACTACCACAAAGGCCTGTTTTTCTTATTTAGTTTGTCGAAACGAGCACTGTGTTGTATGGTTTCTAAAACATGGTGGAAAAAAACATACAAACCAAAGTCTGCATTGGATCTGTGCATCCTGAGCGCTTTACACTTTCCGCTCTGTATCTTTCATGTGTACATTAAATGTAATCTATTGCAGGATCATCAGTGCGTGTGTGCGTCTGTCTACCTGGCGAGGCGGAGGGAGATGGAGGCCTCCAGAAGTCCTCATAGTCCGGGGAGCGAGGGCACAGGCTGTCGGCACAGCTCAGCGGAGACTTGGGGGAGAAATCTGGAGCGTCGCCCAGGTGGGAGTCTGGAGACAGGTCGTACCTGTCCACCGACATATCAGTGTCTTCTTCTGGGAGTTTGTCTCCCTCTGAGAAGCACAAAACAAATGACAGTCATCGTAAGGACAGGTGACTCAATTAAAGCCACTCTGATGTTGTTTTTAAAGGGCTGAATAATGACGTTGATGGTCGCATGTTTGATAATTTGTCAAAATAAAACAGGATTTTTGGTCGACAAAATTAGCCAGAAATGACGTCAATTTTCCCTCTGGTAATATTGCTAATATAAGATATGGTAAAACAAAAAATAATAGTGTTGTAATATGGAATAAAATGCAGTTCTGTTAATAACCCGAGATATTTAAATACATGCGTCTAACCAAAAGAACAGAAAAACTCAAATCTACTCTTAACTGTACACTGAAGTCGTTAAAATTTCCTCGTGTTTTTCTTTTAAAGCAATATTAATCCTATAAATGACTGAAAAGTGTTGAAATCAAAAATGTAATTTAATTTTGAAAAATATCCCCTCATCCCATAAGATTATATCAATATCAAATACAGCATTCAAAGTCTCATCTGACAAAGAGGAGAATATTAAAGAAAAGCCTCCTTTTGCATACCCGAGCATATGTGCGCCAGTATCGTGTCCAGCTTGTTGTAGTCATCCTCAAAACTTCGGGGTTGGTGATAACTGTGCGCCTTCTTACTCTTCACCAAGAAGGAGCGGGGCATCTCTGATGTGGAACAGAACAAATCACTGACAATAATCCAGCTGTAGAGAGCAATCCTCCTGCGCCCGAGGCCGCTCGCTCTAAGATTTGACATCTACTGGTGTAGTGATGTTACATCCAAGTGTTTTAAAGCACTTGCAGGTCTCAACCTGACAAGGGAGCATGCGCGAACTGACGGTCACGCCTGCCAGGTGTCGTACGGACAGGTGCCGAGGCTGCTCGCCACAGCTCAGTGCGCTGTAAAAAATATCCGCCTGCAGTGTTTTAGTCAGCGCAGTGCGGGGCAGGCTGTAGGAAAACTGTCTGCAGCGGGGGCGACTTCTTGTCTCGCCTCCTCAGAGCAAATGGACTCATTTCAAAACCCGACAGTGGTTAACGCCTGCGTTTCTTTTCTTACAAGAAACGCAGGTGGAATGAAGAAGAGAAGAGTTAATTTATTGTTTAAAAGTACAACTTGGGACGATAAGTGTGTGAGAGACTTTTTGCAGTGTTTAACTTTTCCACCGCCTGGGGCTGCCGAAGTTCTCGCAGACTGCAGTTCGTGTCTCCCGTGGAGCCTGTGGCAATCGGGAGAGGTGATACAGGCTTTATCGGCGCCTTGCTCAATCTTTTAAGGGGGCAGGGGGAGAGGAAACGGGGAGACACACCCCAGGGTGCCTTGCTGGGGAGCTTGAAGTGGCACGTCGTGGTAAATTTAAGGGGTGGGAGAAACTTTGAACCTGTGGGCTCGTCTTATTATTCTTATAGGCTGCAATTATCTTATAGGCTGCAATGACCAAACGCTGTGGGTTTGTCACGAGTGTCTGTAGTTGAGTTTAGCCAATAAATCGCTAGAGAAAAAAAAAAATTAAGAATAAATCATCACATAAAAACGCGCCGCAGCGTCTATCTGATCAAAACACCGGCTCCACACAGGACAAAGTGTTGTGAAGTTTTGTCCCGGTCTGGTGGTCACTTGAGCCCATAAACTGTCATTGTGTGACAGACACTCTGCGTCCTAACGCCTGCAGTGACCGTTTCACATTACCCCGAGAGAGGAAGAAGCAAATAACGGAGACAGTTTGTTTTCTGTTCGCACAGGTCCAAGATTAGAGCGTCATTACGCGCTTATCAATACGACGGAGTCGTGCGTCCTGGTGCCTTTCATCCACTGCAGGTGTAATAAAACAGTTTTGAGACGGCATTGAAGTGAAAGTGTGATCAAAAACCTTGCGTTGCCTTCGTTTGCAGTAAATACATCTGGCTATCAGACCATTTTAACGCCTTAAAACTTTATTATTCGTGACTTGAGACGCTTGAATTGCCACGGAGCCGAAGTTCACACATGCGCATTTTAGATGACTTTTCATTTCATTTCGTTTCTTTACTTATTATGTTAATATATCATCAGGTAACCATTAACAAATCCAATCCGGTCAAATCCTCCACGCCTGTGAAGGTGTGAAGTTTCCTCCAAATCAGAAAACTAGAAGCCCAAAACGGTTTCAGACCGTTCACACGGCTTTGGCACAACCACAGCTCGTTTGCACACAACACTATAGCACCAACATGTAAATGAATGCATTTATAATTCCGGCTACATGCAAACCGTTATCAGTAAATAAAGGACAGGAAATTAAAGGACCACATGTCCCAGCTCGATTAGACGCATCACGGCATCCGGATACAGTTTTTTGGAGAAGATATGAAGCTCGAACCGATAAAAGCAGCTGCAGCAGGGCCTGCTGCCCGATAGGCAGACGGTTTCTTAACTGTAGCATCATGCCATCACAATTAAATACACGCACATTATAACAATATTAATAATAATAAATAATTTTAGGGATTTGATGCCATTTTTGCGCAGGATGTTACAACTTCGCGGTTTGAAAGTAGATTTGATTTGATATGCGGTTGTTTATAACCGCACAATTAATTCACTCCGTCATTAATTGTGCAGTATTCAAATATTTTCTGCTCTCCGGTGAAATTTAGCTTTAAAACGCCTCTCCATGTGAACTCACCAAATGATTCACGCCTCCCACACTGCGCCACTGTAACGCTATCTCATTATAGTAAACATTTCACGGCGCACGTTGAAATCTGATCGTATATTTGCAAATGTCAAAGAAAAAAAATTAGGAATAAATAAAATCAGCTGTTTGCTCGGGAGTACTGCTGTTTGAACGGTGCTAAATTTATTAATAAATCGGAATTTCGAGATTAAAGTTGAAATTATTAAAGTAAAATGTATGTGGCTATAACATCTGACACCCGCTAAAGAAATAAGCGACCCTCCAAAAAAAACAGAAAACAATCGCAAACTTTACTCGCCAACACAAGTTTTACAAATCTGAGCTTACATCACTAACAGACTGTCCTCAGTGTTCAACACAAACTCATCATTATCAACATTTTGTGGGGGTGGAAAAAATCCAGAAAAACCAAACACAAACCTGGTAAATGTTTTAGCGCCCGAAGAGAGATGCTCTTTTTAAAGTGCGGTTTTCTGCATGGAATGATTAGTAGTTGAGGCTCAACTTTGAAAACCGCGAGAAAAATCACTTCCTGAAAAGTCAATCTAAGCTACGAATCTTCAGAGGAAGGCAGAGCTGAGACTAAACATCCCACATGTGCTGTTCAGCCTGCACGAGGAGACTCTGGTTAGAGGTTTGCAGCCACCATTACAAGAGAGACCAGTTTATCAAACAATTTTATTGTGAATTCATCCCTTTCTCTCACTCACTCACTCACACGCACACACACATATATATATATTTAACAATCTCATTTAGTTTGCAGAGTGTGCTTGACTGCATCATAGTGTGTCCTTACTGCACTGCAGACTCAAAAAAAAGTGCCATTACGTGTTCCTCTCCTATTTCATCATCAAAGAGACATTAACATCATCATCACCTGCTCAAAGTCAGAATCTTTGCTGGTTCCTGGAGACTGCCGCTGCCTCGATTCATACAGAAGTTAGTGTTCAGACATTCAGAGAATTTCACTTGTACACGTCCAGGTCATGAAATGGAGTGGCTTGTAGATCCAGAACATGGGCCTCGCTTTGGTAACACTTTGCCGGTCCCGATTAGTTTCCATGTTGTGTTATTAAGTGTTGCTTTATCTCAGCTTCATCTCCTGGCCAGAGTTCTCTCAGACTGTCACCAATTCCGTGCAAATTAGTGACGGGCAGAACATATGAGAGGCATCATTCAGCTTTGAGTCATCAGTACATGCAGTGTGTACTGAAGTGACTCTCTTCTTTTACCTAATCGTGAAAGTAAGATGACACTTTCAGAGAACTTGGTACAACAGCAACAGTAGCTAAGAAATAAACCTGTCCCCATCTGCACTTACTAACAAGCTGGCTGCTTTAAGAACAGAGAGTTCAAAAGTGTCTAATGAGTGGTTACTAGTTATTCTACCAGGAATTCACCTCCCTCCTCTCAAAAGCAGGATTTGTTATTTGTGTTAAACTACATTATATGTCCCTTTATTCTCAAATGTATGGTATATTCTAAACACCAGATATGCGATATGCATTTTCAAGTTCAAAAGGAATTGGTGGGGATAACATGATACACATTTACATATCTACATGTATGCGATGTCACATTGACCTTTGACCTTGAAAGGCATGCGGCATGTGCTAAGGCCAAAAAAAGTAATCGAGTCGTCGCTGGCTGATACAAGCGAGTTTGATACCAGGCTCCGACCAAGCTCTTCAAGACATTAGAAATATAGATATTTATACATGCGCACGCATAGTACTCATACAAATCTGCCTCTGCATGATGGACACTTAGTAGTAACGGCATCAACGCATTTCTGATGTTCATTTATAAAAAGCTTTAAAATATAAAAACATGAAGTGTGTAAATATAGAGTAAAATGTTTTTATTGCACAGTCTCTTTTTCTGTGTTGTACCTAGAAGAAGCGGTCAGGAGTGACAGACCGAGGTCTCTCTTCTCCTCCTCTTTGTCAGGCCTCTGTGGCCCAGTAGAGACCGAGACGCTCCACACGATTTGTGCCTCTGCTGAGGTTCAGACTGAGCAACAACAAAAAACCCGCGAAAGGTAAACAAAAATAAATCCACGTGTGATTCTCAGGATATGAAATGATGATGCTGCTGCATTTCTTTCTTCAAGTTCAGGCATCTCCTCTGAAATGGTTGCTGTGTGACCCTCTCTTTTATAGTTAGTGCTTCAGCAGCCGGCGGGCGCTGCTCACACGGCGGTGGTCTTGTGGCTGCTGCTCTGAGGAACAGAGATCCGCAGGGCCTCTCCGTCCTCATCCTCCTCATCGCTGTCCGTGTCCTCGAGTTTGGGGTGTAGTTTGATACGGCTCCTCTGCTGGGGGACCTGCAGGGTGGACACCTTAACCCCATCGTCGTCCGAAGACTGATAAGACTCGTCATCCGCCCTGTAGTGGTTGACAATATGGATCCCGTCAAAAGTGGGCTGATTGGCCAAGCCCCCCTTTTGTCCTTTTAAGCAGCGAATCTGTGAAAGTAAACACAGTCAGAGTCAGGAGCCACACAAACTCCTATAGATCACACTTCTGTGCTTAAAGGCAGCTGCAGTTGTCATATTATGCTTTTCCTTATTTTCTGTCATAAATACACGGTTACAGTGGTGGATGCACACATTAAATACAGCCAAAGTTTCAAATAATTAGGTCCGCAAACGTGCAAGTTATCCCAGTAAGCTAAAAGCTCCAGACTCTACAGGATGTTAAAGAGGGTGGATATCCTGACATTGTCACATGTGTGAGCACGCTCAGAAGAAAACTGTCTTAAGGGAATCTCAAACTGCTTGTTACAGATGGAAAATAATCCTAGGTGCTGCACTAAGGCCTGCTAGAAATTAAGTTTGAACACAAGTTACAGTTAATCAGTTTAAATCTAAGCTTCTCCTCTTTCCATCAGCC
The DNA here is from genome assembly GCA_015108515.1 of Hemichromis elongatus. Taxonomy (NCBI): domain Eukaryota; kingdom Metazoa; phylum Chordata; class Actinopteri; order Cichliformes; family Cichlidae; genus Hemichromis; species Hemichromis elongatus. The sequence goes on from VUQR01011763.1 coordinate 230,485, forward strand.
AATTCAAAAATGCAGCATGAACACTGGAGAAAATCTGCACATGTCACAGCTCTACAGAGACAAAGATCACCTCCCTGAATTTCCAACATCGTCATGGATCAGGTCTATTTGTGCTTCACCGTCTCGTGTCTCTGAAGCAGGTTTAAGTTTGAATGATTCAAATGTGTACAGTTGTATAGACAGCTCACTTATTTTTTTTTTGCATTTATTTATTGGTTGCTGTTATTTTACTCAGAAGGAAAGAGGGAGGAAGACGGTCTTGGTCAAACCTTCTTTTAACCAGGTACAGGAAATACAGATAGCGGATATCTAGTTCAACACTTCCTGTTCTGTCCGCTGTTCATTGTTTACTAATAAAGAGAAATTTAAGACGATAGCTGGTGGTTTTCAGATTGAATTTCAACAAATGTGTTTCCTATCTCTCGCTCGCTCCATGTGGCCACTTTTCCTTAATGCGGCTTCCTCTAACCAAACAATATACAAATATATATATATATATATATATATATTTCAGAAAGTTTACAGAATTATTTTCCCTTGCTGTTTAATTCTACAGAGTGATATATTTTAATGTAGCTGAATTCACTACATAATTGTATCCACATTTTTTCAGTTAGCGTCAAAGTAGTGCTGCTACAAAAAAAAAAAAGCAGCCAAGCTGTGACTCTAATGTTTAAAATGAGCAACAACAGAGAAATATGACTCTTGCACGGCTTCCTGGACAACCTCTGACTGCTAGTAACTCAGTGAGATAACAAAATGATATGAACAAACTGTCAGCGGGAGCTGGTGATGTTTTACCAGGAACACCGAAACAAATATGGTGACATTTCCGCTACAGTTTTAACATGCAGGCAGCAATTCAACCAAAGACAAAAGGGAACAATGCAATAAAATCAGAGCCATACTACACACCAACAGCACACAGCTGGTGAGTGTCTTGTTTTTAGAACTAGCAGAAATTAAATTTGTAATAAAAGCTTTTATTTATACATCTCAATATAAAAATTATATCGACATTTATAAATGTCACCATCCCATTTCACAAAGCCAATATACCAACTTTGCTGTAATCTTTGGTGAGTTTATTGGATGCATGTATGAATGTGCTTTATAATCTCAACACTTAAAGTGTGTAGTATGGATTTGGGACAAAGAATCATATAATTATGTTCCATTTAAGACTGAATGGTAGAAGGTAGAAGCACCTTAAACTGTTAATGCAGTTTAAGGTGCTTCTAAAGCTTCAAGGCAAAGGGAAAGTGTCCGTTACTGGAGGATTTTTTTTTATTTTTTCTTGGAAAACAAAACACTTGTTTAGGAACTTTTTGCACTGACTGTATATAAGCGATGCTAAAGCCAATTTGGCTTTCGTCCATTCATTTTTAGACTTGCCATTTAAAGCACTGCTGCACTTTTCTAAAAGGCGGAAATATATTTAGATGAGGGCAGCACGGTGACATGGTGGTTAGCACTGCTGCCGCACAGCAAGAAGGTCCTGAGTTCAATTCCACTATCAGGCCGGGTTCTTTCTGTTTGGAGTTTGCATGTTCTCCCCGTGTTTGCGTGGCTTCTCTCTGGGTACTCTGGCTTCCTCCCACCGTCTAAAGACATGCAGTTAGTGGGGATAGGCTAATTGAATAATCTAAATTGCCCATAGGTGTGAATGCAGGAGTGAATGCGCGTACGATTGGTTGTCTGTCTCTATGTGTCAGACTGGCGACCTGTCCAGGGTGTACCCCGCCCCTCGCCCTATGACAGCTGGGATAGGCTCCAGCGCCCCCCCGTGACCCTGAAAAGGATAAGCGGAAGCAGATGGATATTTAGAGGATAGAGTGCTGCGTTACAAGCTAATGCTATCAAGGTTAGTTAGAAAACTGCATCCATGTTTAGTACACGGACACAAATACCTGCCAATTATTGATAATAGCATAAAAATGCTCCAACACCAAACGCGTAAGCAGAAAGGTCCAGTTCAGGGATTAAAATTAGCGGAGATAAATGCAAGAAGACAGCTGCCTGTGTCAGCAAACAACTGTCAGTCAAAGCAGGCAAGGCCCAATAATGTAAAGTTTAAGCCTTGTAGCTCTAAATGTGCTAAGTGACAATTCAATAGGCAATCTGGGTTCATGAGATCTGCAAATCACTGCATTCTGTTTTTATTCACACTTTGCAGATTCCCAACAATTTTGGAACTGAGTTTGTATTTTCCTCCAATTGTGTTTCAGTTATATATATATATTTTAAAAAAGCACTACATACAATTTTATCACAATTGTAAATTTGTTTATATTTTCAGTTGGCGTCCCCACTGCCACTTTCTGGGGCTTTACCTTGAAGCATTTGGGGGCTCGGGTAAAGATCAACACATGGCTTAAAAAGCTGGAGGTGTTACATAAAACATCTGAAAACACTCACCTGGGTTGGCCTGCCATGCAACAGACAGTCATGTGGAAAGAGATGCATTCAGAGCACAGTATATAAAAGCAAAAACAACTAAAAAAAAACAAAACAAAGAAAAAACAAAATAACCCTACGTTTACCTGGGTCTCTCTAAACTTCCTGTTGCTGTCATGTGAAAGGAAATGGTGATCTAATCAACATCTGAGATGCTGCACATAAAATTTCAAGCTGTATGGTGTAGGCTTTAATTAAAATTGTGCAGGAGGTGGATGGTGGGATCTAAGCCACTTGAGTTTCAGTTTTGCTCATTGTGCATGCTTAAAATAATAAGAATCATTGTTGGGCAATCTAAAAACTCAAAGACGACTGCCAGGGAAAGGAAATGACTGAGACAGCACTCTTCAAAACATCTTTTGTGAAACACATGACAATCAATGTCAATAAGCTTGACAGGGCCAATAATAATGAATAAAGGTGACTAAAGTTGCAGGACTGTGGGGAATGTGTCACTTCTGACGTCATATGTGACATTTTACTCACCCTCAAATATCAATCATTTGAATGTGCATCCATCTTTACATCCTGGCTCTATGTTCTCCAAGTCCTGCCACTTAAACCTCTGTAAGTCATGTTTGTGAATATTTCTCTGAGGTTTATAACTTCTGCTCCACACAGGAAGTCTCTGGGTGTAGTTAACACTTCAACTAATCTGTTCAACTCAAAGTAAAACCATATCTGAGGGATTGTTGTGAAATTTTGATCAAAGCATTTACACCAAAAAAAAACAAAAAGAAAAAAAAAAGCTAGTGTGACTGAGGTGAACATTGAGCTTGTTTTTAGGAGTCTCACCTCATGTTGTAGCTCTGCTATATGGTCTTTGAGGTCGCGGATGTACTGGCTCGAATCTGTGTGGTTCAGCTGGCCTTGGACCTTCCCTTCTTCTTTCTGTTGGGACAAAATAACCAACTTTTAAAACAGCTTTTGAAAAAGAAAAAAAAAAAAGAAGAAAAGGATTCTTTTAATCATCTACAGGGTCAAAATAGTTTAAATTTATGGCACATATTATACACACTCTTACATTAAAGTTATGTCTTTTTGTTTTTGGTTGAAAACTCCTGCACAGGCAGGACAAATAATAGCATCTACGAGAGCCCCGCTGCAAAAAAAAAAAAGCATCGGTACCATGCATGTATGGCGGGTGACCGACGTGACAGATGTCTGGTGAAACAAAAAACAGTGTCACTTGTGCTTGATTTCCTCCTGGGGCCCTGGGGATGAGGCTGCTTGTTGCCGCTAACAGTTAAACAGCCCATGTGATGTTTACCTTCCTAAGTAAAGACATCTGCAGGCACTGGAGACAAACACATATTCTATTTCAAACCTCAATCACACCCCTGAACCTGCCAGCTCCACACTGAGATAAGTTCAAAACACAGGCAGCAGCACTGAGGCAAAAAAAAGGGAAGATGTGCGCTCAGTAAGGGGTGGGGTGTCGAGGTAAAGCGGTGACACCGAGTCTTCACCGCCTGAACAACACCCCAAAATACAGATAGGGTTTTAGATTCCTGTGGAGAGGTGGGGTTCAATATTACTGGTCCCAATAGGCCTTTTTTTTTTTCACATGGAGAGGTCTAAAAAAGTGAGATTAGTCCAAGAACCTGTTGTTTTTGAGGTTTTGCTGCTCCAAAACACTGCAACGACAAGGAAAGGCAGTTAGACACTTCCTGGTGTTCAGCTGTGTGAATCACCAGGTGTCAGGCTGTGGCCAGGGACGGCAAACGTCTCACATATATATGGTCCCATTGTTTGTTCAAATAGTGCAGTGTAGGGGCTTTCTGCATTTTAAAAATGACACTACTAAATTTGTTCAGTTGCTTGGCAGATCGGAATTGAGCATCAGATAATCTGAGATCATCCTTTAATCATCCGCCCATTTCATCACATCCTGGGCAAGCGG
>VUQR01011763.1:250014-273899 GCA_015108515.1 Hemichromis elongatus
CTTGTAGGGGGAAAAAAAAAAAAAAAAAAAAAGAGCACATTTTTTTTCTTGGTGTTCTCAAATTTTCTGCAGGGTGTATGCTACGACTTGACCAAACATTTTTTTAAATGGAAATTACAGGTTTGTTCTTCGTTTGTGTTTTAAGACAGTGTCAGAAATAATATCCAGTGATACAAACATATCATTTATCAAACATATCATATATCAAAATCATATCATTTAAGTTTTCCAACAAACGTGGATCTACACCAGCAGGAGTGCACGCATCATGTTTAGCCTTGTTCTCACCCTCTCATGCAGGACTTGTACTACCTTGATTGGGCAACATAAGTGTATGGATATTAGTTAAACGGGTAAAATCATATTAACTTATAGCACCTTGTTTTTCAGTCCTTTTTTTTTTTTTACTTCTTTATGATCTTCATGGGATGTTGTTTTTTGTGTGTGTCAAAAATCTTTTCATGGGAGTCTAATAATGCAAATGCATTGGTTGCAGGTTTTGTCTACGGTAGTTAAAATCTTTAGTGCACAGGCTTGTCAAAGGGTCAGCTCATTGGCTCATCAGGCCAATGAGTTTCGAATTCATTAGTGGAAATCCAGCATTCGCGTACATAGACGTACACATGGTAAACAGTGTTGATCGCTAGTTGAAAATACCATGGAGAAAAAAACAACAATGGTTTCAAGTAATCCAGTAATTTCTTTGCTGCAGTGTATTAGCAGTGCAGCAAAATGATGACGCTTATTTATTTCCACTCAACTGGAAGGAATCTATATCAGTGCTGGTTCCCTCTTCAGTGGACACTTCGAACAACAAATGGTTTGCAAAAGGCTTTGTTTTCTCACTGAACAGTTGATCATAAAAAAATCTCTCCACAGAGTGGCAGTGGACTGTGTTCATGCGTTTAATTGTAGGGGAAACCGTGACAATGTAAACTGAATCCATGGGAACTTAAAAGCACATTTGGATTCTTTTTTCCACTCTGAATGTGAACGGCACAAAGAAAAACACCAAACCCTTCCGTGGAGAAAAACATCAGAGGCCTGCACCTGCATCTTAAACAGGATTAAACCATGGGTATGCCTCAAAGCCTAATATTTATTTTTCCACTTCAGCACACTGTGCATCTTTTATAATAATAGAGTTTCCACTGCCAAACATAATCTTGTCAATGATAAATTCTGTAGAGTGATTTATTTCCATATACTACTGCTGATACAATTTGATTAAGCAATTTCCTGTGCTGACAGGGAACAGTCATTTTTTTCTGCTATGTGGCCATGTGAGTGAGAGCGTGGTTGTGTGTGTATGTCTGTCTGTGTGCGGTGTCTGCATGCATCTGGTCAGTCCAGGGTGCATCTGGAGCAGAGGTCCACCCACACAGGCTTTCAGCAGGGGACCCCTCTCCCCTCTTCGACGTTAGATAAGACAAAACAAGCTTTGTTCTGGACAGGAACAATGCACCACAGTCTCAAACCTTGACTGTTGAGCGAAAGCTGCCTTATGAGTCACAAGAACTCCTCAAGAGCATAGGGTCTTTGAACATTACATATGAAATACAAAGTATTAGAAAGATGAACACATCTGGGATTTTGCTGACGAGGGCAGAAAGAATTAACGTTCCTTCCTTCGTGCAACAGAAACTGTTATTCTTGTAAGCAGAGCGGAAGAAAACATCAATTTTGTGGAGGCCTCAGCAACTGTGATTAATATCCTAGGCTAGTTGCACCCATGCAATGATGACAACGTCTGTTAAATTACATAATAACACTGTGTATGCTCACAGCTCTTTCCCAGCACTTCCCCATTTAAACGCTCAGCAACAAGAACAACACAAACTCTGTCCCTAGAGAAGACATCAGTCTTTTGCATGATTATTTTAATTAAACAGAAACTTTACAGTAAAATATTTTTCTGTGTCAGTTATCTGAGTAAATATAGATCTCCAGTAACTTTCACACTGTTGCAGCAGCACTGATAAGTTTAACATCAGGACACACCAGGCTTTCTGCTGAGTCACCGCTATTACAGACTTTTGGCTACCATCAGGTGGTTCAACACACACCTGGCACAGTTTTACACAACAAACAACAATCACTGCGTATGTCCACAGTCTGTATGCAGTTTAAAATCAGACTGCCACTGCCACTGTCTGGGCGCAGGATTATTACGGGGCTTAACGGAGTAACTGTAGAAACAAGCGAGCTAAAATTAGCGTCAAATATCAACGTCTGAAATAACAAGTTCAAGGGCAACCCCACTGGGTCACTGAGGACAGAGATAGCCTTAAAATTATCACTGGACCAAGTAAACAGTCACACAAACTGAGCCTTTGTAACAACAACCTAGAATAACTGTCATTGAGATTTATTGTTTTTAAGTGTAAGTGTGTAGAGGTTTATACAGTCGCCTAACACAGAAAAGGTCCCTGGTTTGAGACTAGGAGGATACACAAATTCCTTTTGGTGTTTTGTCAGGAACGACATCAAATTCTGCCAAATCAAATATGCACAGCTATCAGTTTTGGTGACCCCGTATGAGTAAAGGAGGTGCATCTTCAAGGCGTCAAACGTCTCTTTGTAAGCTAGTAAAATAGCCAAGGCTGAATAAGCTCTTAAGCAGGTCTGCACATGATCCAACTGTCGCCTCATGGGTAGTCATGTGCAAAAGTCTCACCTTAAGCTGCTTCTCTTTCTTCTTGCGCACCTCCTCCCATTCATTGACAATTCGTCCCCACAAGATCCATGAGTCCTCCTCGAGGTGGGAGAGGTTGGATGAGGCAGAGGAACTGGACACCAGGGACGAGCCACTGTTTCGCCTGGAGCCATTCATGGAGCGCAGCGACTTGCTGTCTGTCTCCAGTAGCCTTTAGAGAAGGTAAGTGGTGAGATATACTATGAACATTTCAGAAACTGTGCAGAGATGCAACTGCATTATACTGTGACTTTGTCACTATCTGTGTCCATCAGACATCCCATTTACCAGGCAAAGTACAATTTCACATCTTCAGGGAAAGCCATAGTGACAACATTTCCCAAAACGCTATGCAAATGCAAAACACAGTTTGAATGAAAGCTGTGTGGATATAGATCAAACTTTCAACTTGACAGCTTCATGAGAAAAAATTTAAATAAAAAAAAATACTCTAAAAATATAGCAAATGGAAATATCTACTTAGTTACCTGCTGAAAAACAGGTGTAATAGTTTAAATCAAGCCATAAGATTTAGACAAAGAAGAAAAAGCTGCGTTTTCACGAGTGCACTACAGTGTATAAGCGGTTTCTATGATGACTACAACTACTTCCCCATCTCCATGTCCAAGCATTGGGGATTTTTTTTATGCATTCTTTTAAGGGTTTATTATTTAAGCTAGTGTATCTAAACAGCTACAGTTTTGACACATAATAACCTTCTTCCCTTCATTCAGATCTGGGTCAGCAGTTGCACTGCAGATGCACAGACTTTCTTCTTTCTAGGGATGCACCAAGGCATTGAAAGCCGTTCTTCTTCTGACTGTACATGCCCCAAACACCTGAGCTGGGGGATATCCTATGCAGCTGGATCTTTTTGATGTGGACAAGCAGGCTGTGGCTCTACTCTGGGCCCCTCAACCTCTTTCTAAGGATGGAGACTCTTTGGAGGAAGCTCAGTCTAATTCTTCTAGTCCCTACCCACAGCTCGTGGCCACTTTAGAGAATCAGGTAAATGTTATGACCTAACATTTATATCCTTGACCAATATGAGCCAAATCTCACAGGTTCATACTGAATCAGATTGAAAGCGGATCAAAAAAAGGGTTTAAAACACTTCTGCTGAGTGAGAGAGAGATGACATTTATTTAAAATCTAATGGCTGCAACTGTAAGTGGTTGAAAATAAGCTGTAAAGGTCAGTAAAATATTTTGTGACTCATTTTGTTAGTACCATTCATTTTTTCCATATGTGTTCAGCATGTTAAGTAGCACAAAAAGCCCGCGTGCCATGTTTATCACACACTCCATCAGTCTTATCAGTCTTTCACTCACAAAGTGACCCGATCAAAGATCAGCATGTGGAGAAAAAATGCTGCGACTCCCAACCTGCGTGGCACCGAAGGGCTTATGTCACACAAACAAAAGCTCAGACACCTGATCTCGGAAAAAGGACGGGGCCTCTCTAGTGGAGCCCGTGATGTCACTGAGTGTGCTACCAGAATGGCTAGGGTTACAGCCAAATTGGGGTAGTGTGGGAGGGAGTGAAATGGACGGCCCCAACAGAACAGCCTGCAAGAGAGCCTCTCTTCACTTGCATTCAGTTTTGATACCAAGCTAAAGAGAGAGCTGAAGTTTCACAGGAACTACCAGTTTTTCAAGCAATTCAGTCAAACGATCAAAAACAGCGACAGAAAAATTACAGTACGTGTTAAACATGAGCCTTAACATACTTACAGTTCTGCTAATAACTCACTAACAGCGTAATAAAAACCTTTTGAATATAGCGAACGTGTAGCTAATATTTTAGTGAACAAAAACATACCAAAAGAACTGACAGGTGGGGGAAAAAGTGTGTCACGCCCACAATTTTCAGGAAAATAAGCAATGAAATACTGCAAACTTACCAAGATAAACTCATGATGTACTCCACATGTCTCAGTTTTCCAAGAATTCGGGAATTCTAGCAAGTCTCATTAACGAATTTAAAACAACAGTGCCGGATTTCCTCGACTGTGTGACACCACTGAACTAACGCTTCTGACTTTTATCTGCTCTGAAGGGTACAAAGGGCTCCCCAAACACACACGCACCTGATAAACAACTACAGAATGTTTCACAGTATCTGTAACTAAGTCGTTGCATCTATCTTATTAACACCTAAGTGACAAAACGGCAACATTTGTGCATTAGGATTGTGTTAGCATTTTGCGGCAGAATAATGAGACTGAAAGGGCATGGTGAAGTGAAGGAAGGGTCAAAGGTTAGATGAACTTGAGCTCTGTGATACAAAAAAATTTCATTCAACAGATATCGATGTGGTTTGAGCTTAATAAAGGACACTTTAAAGAACATGTTTCTGATTATTTTTGATCTTGCCTAAACAAATGTCACTTGGCATTATGGGGCAGGAGCTGTGGTAGGCGTTACCGATGAGTCAACGGCCTTTGCATTCAACAGCGCTTTGCTATGACACAATGTGAGTGACACACTTGGTTTCTATGCTGACACAGAGTGTACTATCCATGGGAGAGATCTACAGCAGGGAAAGAATTCACAAAGCTGGCTTTAGAGAATAGTTGCGTCATCCTCTAACAGTACTTTTATCTGATGTGAACAATGAAAACGTCTGCGACTGCACACTATAGTCTTCTCTCACTGATCCAATATTTAAATAAACCCATCTACAGTTAGACTTGCTCCGTTGTGGCTTGGAGAGTCTATGGATCTTGTTGCCAGAACTGTTTATCTGATCGGATCTAAATAAGGAACCAGCACAGAATAAAAAACACTGCCAAAGAGGCCATAGTCTTCATTTTAATGTTTAATGGACATCGCTTTAGGCATTTGAACCGTTTACTGTTTACCTAGCAGTACAGAGTGAACAAATATGGGTACAACGTGCAAGTCAACCAGAGGGAAAATTTTCATTCAGAGTCTACATGCCGGGAAACCTTCACCCCTGGAAATACATTCAGCACCCTGAAACAACAAAACAGCAAACAACCAACACAGAAACTTTCAGGATGACCTGAATATAATTTTTGTGAGTGGTTTGGTGGGCTCAATCGAAGCTTTACCCGGTGAGCTGAGTCAAAATCAAGTACATAAGTTAAAGCTTGCAATGTAAGGTCGGTTACATTTCCATATAAAATGATGATGTAGAGAGAAAGAAGCAACAGACGGTCTCTTACTTTGGTCACTTCACTCTCTTTAGAACACATGGTGCCTGCGCCATGAGAGCAAGCTGTTCTTTGCAAAGCAGTGTGATAATATTCAAAGTAAACTGGAGCTTATCCCAGGGGGAGGGGCAGGGCATGATCTGAATAGTTAGATATTTGATTACATTTAAGTAGAATATTTAGGCCCTAACAAACAAATCAGACCCAGTCTTCTGATAACTTGGCTTCAGAGGAACACTGTTTCAGCATCTGGTGCAGCCAGCTGATATCCTGAAAGACTTCTGGTAATGTTTACAGTTCTGATTATAAATAATAATCTGTCTTATATTGATAAGGGAAGATTTCAATGCATTCCTCCCCCCCATGTACCTTTAACATCTTACTTTCAACCACCCCAAATTACTAGAGTAAAAATAAAAACAGAAATCTTGTCCATTCCTAAAAGATTCTTTATACTCGTCTTCAGATTTCTTCTCATATCAATTATAAAATACAAAATCAACCCACCACCTTGCATTTCTGGGAGAAGAAGTGGCTGATGAAGCACCTAAAAGGTAACACACTAAAATCCTCCAGAACCTGACTAACTACTGAGCATTAATTTTTATTCCATCAATACTTTAGCCTCTTTCATCTAACGTCTGAACATCACTAATATGTTTCTGCATGCGTAGCAAAACATATATCTGTAGGATCTGCAAAATGATTCTGTAATAATAATAAGAGAAGTGTGCTCAACTGCCCAATTACAACATAATAAGACAACAATGTCTATCAAATTAATATTCAACTACTCAGGAAACCATTTTAATTTTCTCACTTGATATTTTGAGAATATTATTGTAAACACCAGCAGAACAAAACTAGACCAGAAACAACTGTACTTCCTGAGGAAGTTAAACCTGTTTGGGGTGTACAGGAAGCTGATGCCCTACAACATTTGCACATTTCAGTGTGCCTGCTGCTGACAAGAACAAACTGCATAGAATAATGAGTTCCTTTTTACATTATCCATCATAACCTGCCTCCCATTTTTAAGTAGGAGTATGAGTATTAACCCAATGCACTTGTCCTAGTCTGGGTTTAGTCCATTAGTACTTACATTTAAAACATCATGAGGTAGAGTGAGCCATACTGAGGTTCTACTCCAACTAGAGCTCTGAAATGTGACCCAAAAAGCTCATATTGGTGTATTTTCAGACTGAATAGTGGTGTACAATACATGTATTTCCTACTTAGTTAAATACATGATCAGATGGTACTGAAAGCCATGTGCGATTTATCACGCTATTAAAATAACCTGAAAGAACACAAAAAACGGTTTCTCAGTCGCGAGCAACTGGAATACCCCTAAAGCTTAGTAAGACTTTTTGATATATCTATTTAAGATATATCAGTAAATGTGATTCCAGTCAATGCTTCACTGTCTATGAGTAACTTTACCATAACTACAAGACAACATGCACAACTAAATCCAAACAGTGGATGCCGACTCTGCGGTACTTTTTGCTTGTGTTGTTTCAACAAATCAACAAACTGTCGTTCACAGGTGCCATCCGAGTTTGCACATGGCCCGTTCTGGGTTAGAAGGGCTACTTAACCGTGCAGCTGTGAATTAATTTCATTAAAAAACTCCAATAGATAATATTGAAGTAGTGGTGATGAACCATGACAGACAGACAGCCCCAGATTCATCTATGACACCCATGCTTAAGTGGTAAGCCTCACAGCATGCCAGGTTTAAAAAAAAAAAAAAGTCATTGCAATGCCGGTGATTTTCTTTTTGGCTCTGGCTAAAATAGCTTTGGGAACGCTCCAGTGAGGTTCTTGCCAGGTTTGCCTGCAGAGCACAGAATGAAAGTGTATGGACAAGCACTATGGAGAGTAAAAGAAGCAAAATATAAATGCGGGCACATCTACACAAAATAACCTTTCTCAAAGCGCCATTAAATTTAGAATAGAATATTATCTGACCCCTTTTAAATTTTAAATCAGCCCTACAATCAACTCTCTAAAATCTTACTTCATTGTTAGTACTACGATTAGCAAAGTTTACCTTAAATAGTCAGGCAGTATTGCTCACATGTGATTACAATCTTGGTTAATGATAAATACAACAGTTCTTATATACTGCAAGGAGCACTCAAGTGTTATATAATGTTACACAAAAGGCCTCATTGACAAAATTCAGTCATACAAGCACAAATGTTTTCTAACATTCACACATATTCATACTTCGATGGCAGCATTGGTGAGCAACTTTGGGTGGGATCTTTCCCAAGGATTGTGCTTCATGACTAGCAACCAGAGGTTATAGTCTACATTGTCCAGAGGAAATTAGCTTTGTGTCTCTGTAAGGTCTGAATGTCCAAAAACCAGTTCTTCCAACTGCCTGCAAACCAGTCAGACTGTGTTCTCCACCCCTGTGTAACTAAATCTCAACCTGTCCTCAAAGAATTGTTCAACACAGTCTATCCTGTGCCACACAACCTGAAATCAAACATTTATGAGTCAATGCGCACGAGAAGCTTACCTGTTCTGCTCCTCGAGCTTGGCAAGTAGTTCCACATCGTCAGGACTGAGCTGGGCCGGCGAGGATGGGGAGAGGACAGGCGAGGACAGAGAGGTGGAGGAGGAGGTAGCAGTGGTCTGCAAGGATGTGGGCGTGGCCACCTGGCTAGCCATCTGACTGACCGTGTGGGACACTGAGTTCTTCACCCATGAGAGAGTAGAACTCAGCTTACCAGCAACCTTGTCTGTCGCCACCTACAGAAGATGAGAAGCATGAGCCCAAGCCTTCTGAAATCTCTCAGTTTCATCACAATTACAGTACTAAACACTCTCACTAACCACATCCTAGTATGAACTACACCACTTAACATCACTTCCAGTCACTTATATAAAGCCTACATTTACAAAGAATTAAATATTTATCAAAACATCTTCCTCCTGATAGAATATCAATACATCCCAGCAGCCTTTAGTGCTACATTACCAGCTTTGTTGGAAGCAGCACCAGCAGTCAGTGTCAGCTGGATCGATACAGCTGCTTAGTTTACAAAGTCAGCACTGGCAAACAAATCCGTCTCTTTCTGATACCACGGTCAATACTTTAAATGACTTGCTCATATGCCAGTAACAGCGTGTTGACTAAAGACAGGATTAAAATAATTCTGTCACAGTTCTCACATTGATGTTGATGTAAGGAGAAATGTTATGCTTTTACTTTTCCTTACGCATTTGCAATATGTGCTGTTACAATAGCGGATGCTCATATTAAACAAGGTCCAAGTTTTAAGTTATGAGGTCGGTACATGTGCAAGTAATCCCTACGAGACAAATGTTGCGTTTCAGACAGTCTGACTGTGAGCGCAGAAAGACGCTCACTCCTGTTTGTGAGCGGCAGCCAAACACCATTTATCCATTTAAAGTGGAGGTAACCTTCAAAGGACAGGAGCTAAAAATGAGGAGCTGCTTCAAGCCAGAGCATGAAAAGATTAATGATTATTTTGAAATATAAATCACGAAACCAGTCGGAGAATAAAAATATATTTGGTGTTGGAAATAAGAACAATAAATCCCTTTAAAATACAGATACTGCTTTCTTTATCTGTAACCATTACTAATGCAAAAGTACCGTCCATTCTTTTTGGTCATATCTGACATTTCCGGTTTAATGAGGAAGGGATTATTGTGCACCGTGTGCCACACCACTATAACGGGTGACAATACTGTCACTGTTTCACTGGACACTACTGACTGCACCATGGAGAATGGCTCAAAGAAACACTTGGAAACTGATCATCTATTACCATAAAGAGAGACTATATGGGAAAAAATATGAAGAAAAAGAACAACCATCAAATAACTGCATGAGAATGAATGCAGGTCATTTTAAATTCACTCCTACCTGCTACTCCAAACAATCCAAACTTTCTGCATGAGGAAATCCTGTGCGTCTTTGGTAAGAATGGACAGCTTAAATATTTCAAATCCAATGCATAAGGTATTTCACTCCTATGAACCTTTGATCAACTCAACGACACACGGTCCTTTAGTCATATGCTGATCCAACTCAGTAGGGGTCAAAGTGCTGCACAAACGACCGTCTTCCTTCAAGTCTCCTGCTGAAATACGATTACAGCAGGAAGCATATCTCTGTGCTCAGCAGAAAGAAATTCACCTCACACCTGAGAAACAGACTCTTCACTTTCACCCCGACAGGAAGTCTGGATATTGAGACCTGACAGGAAACCAATCATTTCAAAAACTACCCTGAAAAACATGACTAATTTCTCTGTATCTAGTATCGCATCATAGGAGGAGGGACAATTTGTGGTAATAGGAATGAACTATGGTGCACACTCAAAGTGTCTTAGCTAAGTTTTTTTTTTCCTCCTATCAAGAGAAACAGCCACACTTTGTGACAATATAAGACACCATCCTTTCATATAGTATATTCACTATGAAATGATTTGATGTTATTGAGCTTTGGATACCAGTGAATAGAAATGCAAATCTTACTGAAAATCTGAAGTAACAGATCTAAGAAGGAAACAGAACAGTTCTTTATCAGCCTCATTTCACCACATATTTAATTTATATGAGATAGAGCAGTCAACTCACTAACAGAGGCAAAACTACATGCAAAGATTACAAAAACGACTCACCATCTGACAGACAAACTACAGCACTGACTGACAGTAACAGTTTTACTTTGGAACTTATTAATTAATCATTATTATAAACTCAATCATGCAAAAAACAAACAAAGTCCATAAACAATATGCACAAAACACATTAACACTCAATCAAAGGACGCGACGGCCTGTACATATTACACTATTGGGCTGTTGGGTTAAACTTCTCTCTTTAACACAACTGTGTCAGGTTAGAAATGTAATGTCCTCTCTGCAGCTCCTCTCATGGCACTGTCTGCAATCCTATTATTTTGTTTGTTAATTTTCCCTCTTCGGGCAACAACGCATGCTGTCTCCCTAAAGCTGCACAAACAGCGAGAATTGCCCCTTCAGTATTATCGTGTAGGTCCTCAGTCATCCGGGTCACTCACAGTACTCTAAGGAGCCTGAAAAGAAGGCGAATGGACTTCGCTAAGCTATTTGCGAATAGTTTAGCATCTCTACTCTCTGTGACTAAAAAAAATATGATTTATCCCATCGAATATGAAACATCTAGAAAAACAAAGATGCTTTACCCTTTTAATAAAAAATATAGCATCTAATGTAAACGGGGGCCTGTGCCAAGTCTGTTCTTTAAACAGAGAGAAACAGGAAGTAGATACACAAACGTTACTATTTTCATAACACCACCCAGCTGCTGACCTGTCACCTTTGGGGACACATTTACTGACCTTCATCAGCGATATGACGACAAAGCTAAACAAACAGATCCTCATTCTGCAGATCTACAGTCTCTCTGCATTAAGTCAACACGGATGAAGAACAAAAAGACAACCTAGCACAAAGAGGGCAACATTAACCCTGCAGAAAAACAAGACAAAAGCAGCAAAGGTGTGTGTAATGAGTGCACCCCTACAAACACATGAGGGTTTATTTAAAAATAGGAGCAGAGAACAAAGCAAGCAGAATATTATCCATTTACTATAAATAACCATGAGTAGATCAACAAATTCATCTCCATATGATTTGTGAAAACCTACTAAAAATGACAGTCGGCATGACCATAAAGACCACTGGTCTTTACATCTACCGCTAAGCTTTTTCCAGGCAGTTCAGCACTCACAGAAAAAGACCTGCATAGAACGAATTACTAAAACCACCACCAACTGATGTGAGCAGTTCAAGGTCTCTGTCAGATATTACTCATATTACTCATCAGCGCATTTCAGCAATCAATCAAACAATCAGCAAAGTGACGCTTAGAGTCCAATCAATGATTTCATTCAATTATGCTACAAAACAAAGCACTGGCCGCACTGCTCATTGATTGGACAATCACAATAAATATTTTAATGACAGCCACGTGACTCAAATAAAAAAATAAAATGCCTTAAAGATGGACGTTATTAAAAGAACATCTTAGCAAATGGCATATTCTCTGTAAAAACTTAAAATAGGTTATAGTTTTTTCACTCAAAGCTTTGTGCTATAATGAAATAGAAGAATATAAAGACTAACTTCAAAACTAAATGAGAAGAGAAAAGATAACCATACACATTAATGTGTAAAGTGAACATCTAGACTTTTCAAAACTGATGTAAAACCTGGCTGACGTCAGACAAGCATCAGCCATTTACGTTGGTAAAACCCATGTTACTTCCTGACATGCACTGGTGGATTCCTGTAACCCAGCCAAATGGTGAACCTCATTAATAATGAGTCTCACTGAAAAAAAGTAAAGCCCAAAACCAAATCCTAGTTCATTTTATAATTTTCTGTCAGGATATACAAGCATTCTGTGAGTAACAACTAAAATGTAATCATCTCACGACAGGACATGCTTAGACAGATGCCAATGTCCAGGTGGCCTTAGGAGACATTCCTTCCAACAAGGAGCGCCAACTGCAGCAAGGCCTCTCTATAAATCCTGGATACAGAGATTGTTGCTTCTTTTGTTTGACAAAGAACTCAAAGGGGCCCTGAGATGCATTGCGCATAGCTAATGAAACCCACAGAAAGGCCAGAAGAAGGCGTTAGGGAATAACTTTACAGGGAACCGAGAAAGACCACAGAGGCAAATGCTCAAAATGAACAACACCTAACAGACACCTCGCAGAGCTCTTAGCTAAATGTAAAACTTGAAGTTTCAGTCAAGAAGATATTTACAGTCACTCGGCTTTCATGTTCCCATTTCTAGGAGGGGAATTACATCAAATTTGTCTGGCTGAGCATGAGAGGCCATGTGCTTTGGGAGAGCGTTAAAACACAGGCCTGACACACAGAGACATGCACTCTGAGGTGTGGAGGCCTTGACTTCACACACAGAAGTGTAGATTTTCCCAGTGTACCATCAACATTTCAATTATCTTGCTGAAGGCTGCTCTTCAACGTGCAGCCACATAATGAGAGCTACATTTGGCCCACAAAAATCTAGCATTACAGTAACGTGGGAAATCATATGTGCTGGCAGCAGCTTATTTCATATAATACCAGTAGCTAAATTTCCGCCATGGATAGTTTATTCACTGGGAGAAACAGCTAAAGCCAATTCAAAATATTAACTATAAGGTTTTTTGTCTTGTTTTTTTTTTTATATATAAATATTCATTAAATATCACAATACAGAGTGTTTAAAATTGATTTCAAGTTGAATCCTCCTGATCATGCTTATTAAATAAATGAGGGTAACACAAACAGCAGTTAGTGAAATTGTGGGGAAGAAGAAAAACTCACAAGGGGAAAAATGGTGGCTGGGGGGGGTCAAAACATTAAAACTACACTGAAGTGACAGCATTACTGATTTGTGGCTTTTAGGATTTTCTTTCTGAGCTAGACAAATAATGTAATGCATTACTGGTAATTGTATTTGTAGATATTATCCTTGTTTTGATGCGCCACAGGGTGGAAATCACAGGCTTAACTGGATGCATTTATAGGTACTGCAGTTAGAAGAGTTCTCACGGGCCACACGCTAATATAAACAGACCTGTCCCATTGTTTACAGTAATAGTCACAGCTTTGCTTTTCGTCTCATGACAAGTTAAATGTTACTTTTTGTTTTCAGTACTAGTTTTTAGTGATTAGTTCTCTCAGGGAGAAAACCACTGTAATCTGAAATTACCAAAAATAGATTCAAATGTACTTTTTTCCCCTGTTCAACCACAGGCACACACATGGAGTGTGGTGGCGAGTACATAACACGATCATCCTCTGCTTCGCTTAGTCACACACGATTTATTGTAACTCCTTGATCCATGCTCTCCAAGGACTCTTAATTATGGGGGTCACAGGAAAACTCTTGATGCTTCATGTCCCATTTGTTCACAGATTTGACTTCCTGACATACAAAAAGAGTGAGAAGTTGTTATGTGTTACTTGGCTATTTACGCCAGACGAGCCACATGGACACATCTTCAAAGTTGCTCATTGAGGCACTGTGGCTCAAACTAGAACAAACTACCAGGTTTAAATAAATGCTAATCTGAGGTAGTGTGATGAGCTAAGTAAAGGTAGGGGAAATGATAAATGCCAGATTATCACCTGATAAATAACATTGCTACTGGCCTTGTAGATACTGGCATACTGGCAAATTAAATGACATTGATAGCTGATATTCGTCCTTTGTTTCACATCAATTTCCACCTGGCCAACTGATCGTAGTGATATTAGCAACTTTTTTCTTCTCTCGCACATAGTTTGTTTGTCATCTCTCTTCTCCTCACTAAGGCTGGATCTGCTAGTAAATTCTTCCTGTTAACAGAGAGTTCTTCCTCCCAGCCATGTTTAATTGCTGCTCATAGGACATGTCTGATTGTTGCAGTTCTCACTCTAATATTGCATGGTCTTCCCGTCACCTTATATAGAGGCCTGAGATGTCTTTTGTGAATTGACACTTTCTATATTAAACTAAAAAAATAAATCTGTATCAGCCCCATGTTACACAGTCTGTGCATCCCTCAATATAATGCACTGTTTTAGATAATTAGTCTGGCAATATTATATATTTAGATCGATAACATTACTTTCGGAATGTAAAGCACGAATGAAATGCACTTTGACAGAGTCTGGTGATGTTTCCTACTGTTATAATAACTTCTGGTGGTTTAAGAGTCCGCTTGATCTCTGCTCTGAGAGCTGTTGCAACTTGCAAGTCACTTTGCAGCTGAACTAACGCATATACTTAGCTGCAACACAGCCAACGCTAATGCTGAGCAGTTTAAAGCCTTTGCTTAGTCTACTGACACAAACATAACATTGTTCACCTATCAAAAACACTTTGGTGGACGGGCAGTAAACTGGATACAAATGCATGAGACGCTGAACTCCCGATTCCTTTTATGGCTTGCTGATGTTGTGAAATGACGAAATGGAGATCTAGCATCAAATGCAACAGTATGCACACTGTCTTCCAGAAAGCTCTGGAGTCGAGGCGTCGGACAACACTACAGAGGAGGTTACATGTTGAATAAATGCGACTTTTAACAAATAAATAAATACACTTGTTATTAGAGGATGAAGTGTTTGTTTTTTGTTTTTTGTTCCAGGCGATAGCCCGAGTCCTTTATAAAGTAGTTGGGAGAGCAACAGCAAATATTTAACAAAAGCAACAGCGCCAACAAGCCGTGATACATACTAATTTTAAACCGCAGTTTTTGAGTTAAGTAAAGATATTCTGATTTGCTTAAGAGTAATGTCACACTGTTCACGTTAACAGTCACTGGTGATAACTAAGATTATACGAGTTAGTGCTCGTTCCAGTATTTAGACATAGCCCGATAATAGCAAGAACATCCTTTACCTTGAACTGTTTTTAGCCACCCGCAGCAGACGTCGCCTGCTTCCCATGCACGAAAGTGTGCTAGTCCTGATACTATGAGAAAACGACCGGTTTTCACACAGTTCACTTAAGTACATATGTTACCCAAGAGAGCCTAGATCGGTTTCCACTTGAAAGCTAGCCAGCGTTAAGTTAGCTCGTTCCCATTGACTCTTGGGTCCAACCCATGCAGCCGTAATACGTGTACACAAATGTCTGCGGAGCTGGGACAGACGGCGGCCTACCCGAGTGTTTACATCGCGCAGAGCATGCCCGATTATGAACAATACTGACACCAAGCGTTCCAACTGTGCAACTGCACCTCCAAAACGTCATTTTTTCATTCGTTGGTAAAAAAATAATTTTAAAAGTGTTTGTTTGTTTTTTTAATATAAGGGAAATCAATGTATTTGTTATAGAATAGGTTGGAATTAAGTTAAGTTTTCTTCTCCAAACTCTTCCCTAAGAATAGCCTTAAGATCATCAGCTAGATTGATGACTGGTAGACGATTTAGCTGTGCTTCTGGCTGTACCTAAGGACGTCATTACTTTTTCTTTTTATAATTACTCTCCGGACTCTACTGTATAAACACAACTAAAGTGACACCTTAAACCTGCTTTCCCGGAAAGGTTTTTCACATTTTGTTAAATATGTTGTTCAAAAGGTGGTTAGTGAATCAATTAAGTTTGATTAATAATTTTTATAAACTAAGAGTGACACTGAGTGAGAAGTTGTAAGCCAATTTTTTACTGGATAAGACATTTTAAGAAACACAGCGCTTAAAGAATTCTGTAATCAAATAGAAGCGGATAAATATGAAGGATCTTTGAAAGGCATCATAATTATTAGGCTGTATTAGTACTTTTCAAATAATTATGCCTTTTTTCATTATTTAAATTTAGCTTCAAAGGGTCATAACAGTATACACAAGGCATTCAGGGAACAGGAAATAAAAAAGTGAACTATTCACAGACATTCAAATTAGGCTTATTTGTCTTTTTGCCAACGATATGACAGATATCACCTCATGTCATTACTGTTTTTCAACAGCTTCTAATTTTCAACCAGTGTGTCCATACAATGTAAAATCTTCAAGTCAAAGAAAAGAGCTCCACATATATGTTGTATGCTTCCCTAATCTTCTTACCTGAAATTCATTGCTGAGAGAAATGCCTCTGTTAGATGAAACCTGGAGATACAAACACGTTGCTCTTTTTAAATTTCAGTTAAGGAATCTGATCTTCATTGAAAAAGCAGAAAAAAATACAATGATCAAGTCCAGAAAAAGCTCTAGTGTAAACCTTCACAAACTAATTTAACATATCAGGAAGTATTAATTTGAAAATAATCTATAATATGACACCTAAATCAAAGTGACTTCAGTATAGCTATATGTAGCTCATAATGAAGCAGTCACTTGCTCTGGTAAAAATATGACTCGGCTGACAACCTAGAATCACATACCATGCACTCATGGAACCTACTTTTCAGGTTTCACATGAGAAGAGTGACGCATTGCTTTTGTTGGCAAACGGGACACTCCTTCCTCCATGACAGTGGTTGAAAAGCAGCTGGAACTCTAGGTGACACTTGGCAACACCACATTGAATGTAGGCTTCTAAATCTGAGACACTGTCAACAATCACATCTCAGCCCGTCAACCATAAATATTTACATACACACATGCACACCCAAATTGAAAAACGCACATTATCGAGGTAGATTATGACGAAACAGCTGAGTCAAAGAGACCTTAAAATAGATGAGAAAGTGGGATGGCTTTTTATAAATAGATCTTTACAATGTTTTTTGGTAATATTGGCTGAGCCAGCAAAGAGCCAAATTGTTGTGTAGAAGGAACATCATCAAACTGTGACTCTGCGTGTGTTGTTTGCAGTCACACACTCCTAACTGATGTCTACAGTTATCACTCAATTTGTGATGGAGACATGATTAGCATCCATACTGGAACCACAAATGTGCCTGCACTCAGAGAGAGATCTACTGTAATGGGATGCAATGAGGTCTTTATTTTCTATTATATATGCTCGCCCACAACTTTATTAGTAATGCATCATCAACTGCTCATTAATGAAAAGCGAGCATCAGAATAGGGAAGAAAGGTCATTTAAGTGACTTTGGAAAGGGAAATATTTTTGGTGCCAGATAAGCTGGTTTGAGTATTTTAGAAACTGACAATCTACTAGTCTAAGGAGCTGTAAGGAAAAGGCGTCTGGACTTCTTTAGGTTGCCTTTTCCTTACAGCTCCTTAGACTACGATGACCTGGATGACTGAGAACCTTCACAGACATACTGCCAATCTACTAGGATTATTTAGGGTTTACAGATAATGGTGTGGGGAAAAAATCCAGTGAGTGGCAGTTCTCTGGGGAAAAATGCTTTGTTGATGCCAGAGGTCAGAAGAGAAGGAAGGAAGGCAACAATTACTGAAATGGCCACTTGCTACAACCAAACTATTCAGAAGAGCATCTCTAAACCGACCAGCAGATGAGCTACAGCAGCAGAAGACCACACCAGTTGCTACTCATGTCAGCTAAGAACAGGATACTGAAGCTACAGTCAGCATGGGCTTACCAAAACTGGAGAACAGAAGACTGGGAAATTGTTGTCTGGTCTGTAGAAGTGGACTTGGGTACTGGTGTCCAGTCAATACTAGTGTGATGAGACCAATACTTTGTTTCTACCATCTGAGTTCAGTATGTAGCCAAGTGAATCATGTTATAGAAATTATTTACTCTGGAAACAAAAAATATAGCTCAAATATGCACTATGAAAGCTTCATGAACCTTTTTTGTGTTGACTGTCACGTCTATTTTATTTATAGTCTATAATACATTTAAATAACGGAAGATGAAAAAGTGCTTTATAGACAGACACATTTACATACCAGGTCTTTAAAAAACCCAGTTACCAAATACATGAAAAGCTGAAAAGTGTACTTTATTGTGTTAACTAATTAATGTGAAAAGTAAAAATTACAGTGATTTAGTGGTCAATAAAATATGTTCAAAGTTTGCAAATTTATTAAATGATCTGATGAGCTGCTTTTATTCGTTAAAAGTATCGGTATCAGCAATACTGACCCTGTATTTAGAATAGAATAGAATAGAATAGAATAAACCTTTATTACAAATGAGAAATTTGTGTGTTACACAGCTCTTATAGCAAGGGAGATATACACACAAGTAGTCCTATATACATAAGCATCTGAAATTCGAACAGACTGTTATAACTGTGTTATACAGTCTGACAGCTGCTGGTAAGAATGACCTGCAGTAGCGCTCCTTCCTACACTGTGGGTGTAAAAGTCTACTGCTGAATGAGCTGCTCAGTGTCATATAGTCTCATGCAGGAGGTGGGAGATGTAAGCTTAGACAACATCCTCTCCTCCCCAACTGCTTGATTGACAGTCCAGGACAGAGGACAGGACAGAGCTGGCCCTCTTGACCAGTTTGTTTCCACTTGTCCCTCTCTGCCATTCCATCATTCCAGCGGACCACAGCATAAAAGATAGCAGATGCCACCACAATGTTGTAAAACGTCCTTAAAAGAGTCCTGTTCAACCCAAAATATCTCAGCCACTGTAGCAGGTAAAGACGACTTAGACCCTTTTTGTAAGTGCATTTGTTTTCGTTTGTTATTGAGGTGAACTCCCAGGTATTTGTACTCCTCCACTATTTCAATGTCCAAACCCTGGATTTTCACTGGTGTAATAGGGGGTGACTTCTTGCCGAAGTCAATCACCAGCTCTTTCGTCTTGCTGGCATTGATGCGAGGACGGTTCTGTTCACACCAGCTGAATTATAAATTATATTGTAATTAATTAAGCCTTAGAAACCAAGTTATGTCCTGCCAAAGATGGATACATAATATAAGAGAAAATGCATTTATAGTTTAACACAGGTGTCTTAGGTAAAAAGAACAAAAAGTTTCCCTGAGTAGATAAATTAAACTTTAAGCAACAGAGCTTTTCCACAGCAGACATTACAACTTAGGTTAGGTTAATGACATTTGAGAATGACTCTATTCAGTATTCATGACCGGGTGTGTCAGTGGGCATGCACAAAGATTCTGAAACTGACGTTGCTAAGTGGAATGCAGCTGCAAACTTGACATACGCATCAACTTTGGTGACGTGTTTAATGAAACATGCGTTTGTCGAGACTTACCCACCGCTTTCTGCCGACAACAGGCTGAGATATGAGAAAGGCCAGCTGACTCTGAGGGGATCAAGTGGGAAATTTGATCTAATCTGAACGATTTTACACGAGAATATTAAAAAAAAAGCAGATAATTGGGTAAATAGCTTCCCCAGCTCTCTAGGAGGCAGTGTTGTAATCCAAGGCTTCAAAGCGGCATGGCTCATCCTGTGACGCGGTACTTACTGAGCGTGCGCACGATGATCTTCCTTTTTCCAGTGCAGCGGAGTCAAGCCCCAGTCTTTGGCTCCGGGCTCCTTCATAAGGAGACAAAAAGACTGCAAAATGGTTTGTAATCTGTCCACATATGTGCCTATATGTATACATTAGGCGTACATCTTGTGCTGTGTGGTGTCAAATGTTTAAAAACACATTGCTGGTGTTCAGATGAAGATAGATTCAGTCTTGCCAATGCCTACCCTGGTCTGCTTAAACGTGGCCTACCTGCTGCCTTTACAAAGTTACCGCTTCCTGTTGTCTGTAAAACGTTTAATTGTTTACATTGAAGTGTGACCAGTAGGTCCTTAAAATCACGTCCTCTTAATTTCTATTTTTAAAACTACGTTTGGTCCTTTAGATCAGCGACTGCCCTACTTAGCAGTTATGCTAACTCCTCCCGTTGATTTTCATTGGGTTAGCTAGCTGATGTTAGCAGTCTGTAATTTGTCTGACAGTGACAGTCTAGCTCTTAGCAGCATTATATTCCAATCTCCAAGTGTCTCACTGAGGAGTTGGGATGTGTCTTAGTTTTTGAACCTACTGTCAAGTTGGTGCTTATTTTCTTTCAGGGTTTTGTTAAAGTGGTGAAGAACAAGGCCTACTTTAAGAGGTACCAGGTCAAATTCAGGAGGAGGAGAGGTAACTCACACTCATGCTTCCAGTCGTCTCATGTTTGCCTTATTGTGGCTGTCGTTCTGTTAGTAACTCATGATTTCTGTGTCTGACAGAGGGCAAGACTGACTTCTTTGCTCGCAAGCGCCTGGTCGTTCAAGACAAGAACAAGTACAACACACCTAAGTACCGGATGATTGTCCGCTTCTCCAACAGGGACATCATCTGCCAGGTAAGCATTTGATGCACCATTATAACTGCAGGAGGTCAAAATTCCTGGCAGAAAAAAGAGTCAGAGAATAAAAGTTGTTATGTAAGACTTGCTAGCCAGATGAAATTTGGATTCAACAATTTTTAAAATAAATTTATGTTTGAGCAAAATGTTCCAGTGAAGAAAAGAGTAAGAATCTCAAAAGTATATGCTGTTGGGTTTTTTTGTACCTCACTCTGAGGTCCACTTTTTTACCCAAATCAGCTGACAGATCCACCAAACCACTTGTGTTAATCATTTGTAATGTTGATGTCAGGGGCAGAGAAGTGATGTGTATATATATATTTAAAAACATGTTAATGGTAGTACATGTTTGTGATGATGACTTGTTTGTCAAATGTATTTTTATGGAATGACGTATCCGTTTCATTTCTTTATTGCAGTTATGATTAGAATTGCTTAATTTGTCAGAAACGGCTGGGTTGTTGTTATGAACCTTAACATCCTGCCATCTGTCGTGCCATTTTTTTCCTTCATAATGCAGGAAGATTTGATTGGGAAAATGGTGCGACTGTTTCAGCCATGTTTGCTTGGTAGTAGCCAGCTTGCAGATAATTTTAACAAGCTTTCAGACAGCTCATATCCTTCATGCCCATCTTAATTCAAGGGTAAAAAGCTGTGCAGATCAAAATTAAAGGTGTCACTGACGAGAAAAAAAGCACGCACCCTGAAATTCACTTACATTTTATCTCTAGAGATCGGGTTTATTTTATTACCAGGTCAATTTCTCTTTCGTTAGCTGCAATAAGCTAAAGCTATAAAAAGTTTCAAATTTGTTGCAGTTAATTTATTGAATGTGCAGCAGCATTATTATGAGCTGATTAACAGTCCCGAGGATAAATATACCGTCAAGACTTTTCTTCTCCTGTGAATTCATTTCCTTGTTCCTGTGTTGCAGATCGCCTATGCCAAGATTGAGGGTGATATGATCGTGTGTGCTGCCTACTCACACGAGCTGCCAAAGTATGGAGTCACTGTGGGCTTGACAAACTACGCCGCAGCCTACTGCACTGGTCTGCTGCTGGCCCGCAGAGTATGTATTAAACCTGTTCCAAGATACTTAAATTGACCTGAAATTTTAGTAATGAAATTTAAAGATTTTTGAGAATGTTTAAGCAGATGTCAGCCTGCTAAAGATTTGCTGAAATCCGGGCAGATTTGTATAGATAAGTTATTGGAAACCAAAATAAAGGTTCTTGACTGCTGATCCAGAAATATCCAGCTTTTAAATCTCTTAAATGACATTTTCTGTGCACAGCTCCTTAACAAGTTTGGCCTGGATAAGGTGTACGAAGGCCAGGTTGAGGTGACAGGCGACGAGTTCAACGTGGAGAGCATTGATGGTCAGCCAGGCGCTTTCACCTGCTACCTGGATGCTGGGCTTGCTAGAACCACCACAGGCAACAAGGTGTTCGGTGCCCTGAAGGGCGCTGTGGATGGAGGCCTGTCCATTCCACACAGGTAACATACATAAAGAAAAAAACCTACCCAGGTGTGCTGCTTGACGTATCGCATCTTGGTGGTGGCTAACAAAAATGTTTTTCTAGGTCCTCTTGCAAAAAATGCTCCAGCAATGTAGTTATTAAAATATTTATAATTTTGAGAAGATGCTTAAGGGCGGCCTTACGTACTATGTTTTGTATTAATGTTATAAGGTTTAAAACATAAGGTCTTGTTAAAGTCTACAACCTCTGTAAATTCCATAGATGCATGCAGAAAATGAAACAATCAAACATCTTTGTGCTACGATCTCATGTTGAGTTTGAACCATTGACCTTCATGGAAAGCATTTGGCCAAGTCTCAGTAATTAGAAGCTGGTTTACGTGTAACTGTTAGAGTTTCGGTCTTGGTATTGTGTGCGCTAACTGGGGAAACTTGACAGAAAAAACGTATTGTTATCGTTATTAGTGTTGCCTACACCTCGCCTTCTGAGAAAAAGACCTTTTATGTTGAGCTTGTTTTCTTTGAGTTTGCCACCAGATTTTTACTGAAGCGCTTTCCAAGTTGAAGGCTGTTACTACGTTGTCATAAAGTTATTTACTGAAGTATCTTAGTTGATTTGGGTTGCTGTAGAAAATCAGTTGTTTAGAAATTGAATGGTATCGTGTTACAGTGATTTGAATTATTTCCAGGCTGTGCACAAGCAGCTTGAGTGGTTTGTGTCAATCACAGTACCTCAGTCAGACCCACAGGTGTTTTGAGTGGGAGAATGTGTCACTTACCTCTCTTCAGCAGAGAATAAGTAGTGCTATTAGGTATGGGAATGATTATATGTAATAGTCTGTTGTCAGAGAGAACATTGCTTTGCAAATGTGTGAATCTCCTAATACACCCACCACCTGGCCCCTTTTCTTTCAAATTACCCATCAGCTTGTCAGTGTTGCGAATTTTGAATTAGTCAGCCAGTGCATCGTGCCAGATGAGTGTTTGTAGAAGATGGACTTATAAAAAGAACAGCATAGCGTGCATCCCAGTGCTGTCAGAAATGTGTTGTTACTTAAAACAAAGAATCCAAACGGGACATTGGATTTCTGCTTTAAGTGCTGTGGTGAACATGCGGAACAGTTATCTTGTCCTCAGCATGAAAAGTAAAAGTTAAAAACAATCAGGTTCCCGTTCATTATTCTGTTGCCACAGTTAAGGATCCGCCATTTTACGGAGTTAATTGTCGCACAGTTACTGAGTTAGACCCAGCCGGAAAGCAATAATAAGCGTCCCGATTTTTATTTATTTTTTCATATAAAAGCTCCAAACGTTAAACTACTAAATGTTATCCTACTGTTACTTGTCTTACACACACAAACATATGGAAGGAGATGGTAGATCTGAAGATTAATTGTAAAACGAGGCAGCTGATATCCTCCGCTTACAGTTGACTGTATTACTCACTGCGCACTACCATCAGCGTATCTGAACCCTCAAGCTACACAAACAGAATGCATAATTGCAGGTGGATAATGGCTGATCCTGCAGCTGTTCTGTGTGGAATTGTATTTTTATTATTTTTTTTAATAATGGAAACAGATTTTGCAATATGTGAACCTTGTGAGATGAGAGAATCAATTAGTGGCATGTCTTTAAATCTCTAGTTATACAGGGTGGATCAAAAATCATCTCATATCAGAGTCTTGGAATTGTTTGTGTGTGTGTGTTTCAAGTGATTGCTATTAGCTAGCCTAACAGCAGCTGTGAGTCCAGAATTGCACAAGTATCGGTAAAGGTTGACTGTGTA
>VUQR01011765.1:6708-37920 GCA_015108515.1 Hemichromis elongatus
GTGGGTAACATATTCCAGACCGGGCAGACCAGCTACTACAAACAATGGATTGTGACATGCATATTCACAGGAGTCTAATTTTGTGCAGTTATTTTCAGGCGAACTCATCATCATGTCAGAATTAGTAATTTAATAACTGCCAACAGATGGCTCAGAGGCTGGCGGTTTGTCAGTGTGCACCGTCAGCTTTTTTGTGTTATCTTCTAGAAAATCGAGGCCCCAGAAGGCGAAAACACACCGAGACTTCCACCAATTGTGTCCCAAACAAAAGGGAGGAAAGAAATACGCTGATAGCAGTATCCTATTAAATCGATTGCCAAAACCCGGTTCTCTGGAAAGACATTCTTTATACCTTATGTGTTTTTTTTCTTAGCTAGAATTGAATACCTTGTAGCTTACTTTTATTTCCCGTTACTAACACTGCCATTATATTTTACCTTATGGAGTCATGGAGTAAAGCCAGATCTGACAGACAGACTAAATCTTAGCTTAAAGGGATAAAACTGGATTTTTTCTCTAGTTTAGGCTTACTGGCCAGGAATTTAAAAACATTCATCTTTATGACTTACTAATCTCACTAATTTATATTTGAAGTATTCAGTAGAATTACTTGATATGAACTTGGTCCATATAAGCTGCATGATGAGATATTTACGGATAAGCTATAATTTAGGGAGTTTGGTACTTTTCTTCATTATTGCCCGCTTTTTATACTTTTTCTCTGTCCAGGTGCCTGATGATGACTCGGTGGGTTTTCTAACCGAGCCCCAGGTGGCCATGTTCTGCGGGAAGCTCAACATGCACATCAATGTGCAGAGTGGCAAATGGGAGTCCGACCCTACTGGTACCAAGAGCTGCATTGGCACCAAGGAGGGCATCCTGCAGTACTGCCAGGAGGTATTTCAACTGACGAGAACAGAGACAGAGAAACTGAAAGAGATGACGAGTGAGAGGTATGAGGTAGTGCAGTAATTACATTCAAATCTCCCATGTTGCACAGGTGTACCCAGAGCTGCAGATTACAAATGTTGTGGAGGCCAACCAGCCTGTCAGCATTCCAAACTGGTGCAAGAAAGGCCGCAGGCAATGCCGCAGTCACGCACATATCGTAGTGCCATACCGCTGTCTGGGTGAGCTTTTTAATGGTTTTGTGTTATTGTGTTTATGCATGGTTGCATCTTAAAAAGCAAACAATAAATGCAAATTTAAAAAGGTGTATTTCTGTCGCAGTAGGAGAGTTTGTGAGCGACGCCCTGCTTGTGCCGGACAAGTGTAAGTTTCTGCACCAGGAGCGTATGGATCAGTGCGAGAGCCACCTGTACTGGCACACTGTAGCCAAAGAGGTGAGGATGGTGGCCTTTTTGTGTCTGTTTGCTTCCCTCATTGTCCATCTGGTACTGTGGTAGCGTCACTGTATGACTCAGTGCTGTCAGCCTTCCCTGGCACTTTCTTTTGAGTTATTCTTGTCTTTTTCTGTGCCGTTTATATTCAGTTTGCCATAGTTCAGGTTTCTTGGTTTGCTGCAATTAGCTCTCATAAGGATTAAACTGATTAAACATTATGGTTACTGAATTTGGATGCTGTTTGCTGTTAAAATTAGTACTGCGGAGACCGCTCCATGAATCTCCACGATTATGGGATGCTGCTGCCGTGTGGTATAGACCGTTTTCGAGGAGTGGAGTTTGTGTGCTGCCCGGCTGTGGCTGAACCACAGTCAGACAGCGCACCGCTCGAGGGGGAGGAATCCGATGTGTGGTGGGGCGGAGCTGAGAGCGAATACTCTGATAACAGGTACGATCACATGTGGGCCTTTACCTGTTTCTGTGCACGCCTGTTGATACAAAGGCTGAACCAACCGTTCTGTCCGCAGCATGACCCGCCCAACGGACACACAGCTGGCCGTCAGGGAGGATGACGAGGATGTGGACGAAGAGGTTGAAACTTTTGAAAGGGATGACAACGGAGATGTAGATGAAAATGACGAGGAAGTTGATATGACGGATGACCGAGAAGGCGACGAACCCAACGCTAACATCGCCATGACAACAACGACAACCACCACCACTGAGTCAGTTGAAGAGGTCGTTAGAGGTGAGAAATGAAGTAGTTCTGCCTTTTTTTCACTTTCTTTACGTTTTTTGTTTGTTTGTGTTTATGGTTTGGTTTCCATCATGTGTCGCTATGTTGAGTTACTTTTGTCTCCCATATAATTCCAAACCTCACCTTTTGCATTCACCTTTAATTTGCCTATGTGTACATGTCTCAGCGGTTTGTTGGGCTCGCGCTGAGTTAGGCCCATGCCACGCCATGCTGGAGCGTTGGTACTTCCTGCCCGAGACGGGCCGCTGCGCCCCCTTCTTGTTTGGGGGCTGTGGGGGCAACAGGAATAACTTTGATTCGGAGGAGTACTGCCTCGCTGTCTGCAGCAGCTCGTGTAAGTCCCGGGACTGAAGCTACAGCCTGAAGTATCCACATCAGGAGCCTGATTCCTGTCCTCAGGCTGCTGCAGACTGTTTCTCTGGCTCGCTCCTTCTTTCTGTCTCTCACTGACCTTACTGTCTGAGGCCTCTTAACCTTGCACTGACAACTGGCTGTAGTTTCATTTATTTCATCATTTTTTCCATCAAAATAGAAACTGTATTTTTGATTTGGAAAGCAAAATTAGAGATGAGGAAAAAAAAAGAGGGCCACAGAAT
The DNA here is from genome assembly GCA_015108515.1 of Hemichromis elongatus. Taxonomy (NCBI): domain Eukaryota; kingdom Metazoa; phylum Chordata; class Actinopteri; order Cichliformes; family Cichlidae; genus Hemichromis; species Hemichromis elongatus. The sequence continues at coordinate 9,405 of VUQR01011765.1, forward strand.
TACAAGGCTGAGCAAGTTCAAAAGGACCAAATCATTGCTAGTTCTACCTGAAAAGAAAAAAAATCTTTAAAAAAATCAAAAGTGAAAGTGTGGCACATATACAGTTCCAAATAACTGCTGACAGCTGAGGAATATTGCTCATTTGCTTTTTTAGGTAAAAAGAGAACCCCCCCTAACTCCCCTCACATGACGCTGCTGCCAGAGGCGAGTCAGCTTATGCTTGGCCAGCAGGCTAAAAACAGAGAGAGAGGGCCGGCCTGATGACTTTTACACTAAGATATGATGAGGGTATTCAGGGTTAAATTTTAAAAACTGGACTTTGTTTGAAGTCTCTAAAAAAAACAAAAAAGGTACCATTAAGGGCAAACATAAATAATGTCCTAAGGCTTGCACTTTGTGTTTGAAATGCTTGGGATACAGTGAAGTCTATCACAGTGTTATACAAACACACACACCAGAGTAAATCCTGTTTAGTTAGAATGATAAATGAGGGATTATATATAGATAAATTACAGTTTTATTAGTGTGTGACTCGGTGTCAGCAGTGTGTATTTTTATATTTTTGTTTTTTAATCCTACTGGCCAGCGCAAGAGTTTCTATGGCGCAGTGTGGTCATAACACAGTCGTTCACCTCCAAACCATTTAATCACTCATTAAATCCTTTCTAACCAGCACCGCCGTTATAACAGCGTGACGGTGAATGTCACTTTGTGTCTGCATGCGTTTCTATACCCATGTGTGTCTGCATGCTTCTCACTGCAGTGAGCGTTTGTGAAAAAACATTTTGTGTCTGCAGCTCTGTAGTAGTGAAGGTTCCATCTGTGTGTCAGAGTATGTTGGTGTTGTTTGTGGGAAAAGGGAGTGCACTTTAAGTTTAACAGGCTGGTTTGCCGTTTCCTCAGCGAATTTGTCAGCGATACAGTCCACCCTCATCCTGACTCAGCAGTTCTTATCTCCATGATCCCACATTAAACAGACAGACACACACAAACGCACACAAACTGTGGGAAACACATCACTTTCTGTTCCCTGATAAATTGCTTCTCTCTTATGTAAATATTTACAAATAATTTGAGTAAATTTTCTGTGTGTAACTAATCTCTGAAGTCATTAACCCACCCTTTCGTCAGAAAAGTGGAATCGTTTATGACTGAATGCATTGTGGGTTTCCAGTTGACCAATATCAGGGTTCTTCCTGTATTTATACTTCATGTATCCCCTTCACTGCCGTCTGTCTATTTCTGTTCTGCTCCTTGCTCTGCTTTCAACTGCTCTGTGTTTGATTCCCCTCTCCTCGGACTCTTATCCAGTGCCAACAATGGCCCCCAGTCCTCCAGACGCCGTGGATCGTTACCTGGAGTCACCCGGTGACGACAGCGAACACACAGACTTCCAGAAGGCCAAAGAAAGCCTGGAAGCTAAACACCGTGAAAAGATGTCCCAGGTGTGTGTTTGTGTTTTCTTAGCATAAGCATCCTTCTCACTGTAAAGTAGACATGCCATGACAAAAAGCTTAAACTTTTAGCTTTTTCTTTCAATCTGACGCTTAAGGTTATGAAGGAGTGGGAGGAGGCTGAGAGGCAGGCCAAGAAATTGCCCCGTGCTGACAAAAAAGCAGTCATCCAGGTAGGAAACATGCCAAAGTGTCTGCGGTAAATGTCTATCGTAGTTGCCAAAGAGAGTTACATTACATACGTATATATTACATAACTGAAATTTATATTGTCCTGGACAAATCTGGCAAAAGTTAAAGAGAAATAGAATTTAGAGTTTCTTGGTTACTGGTGCATTTCTAAGAGAGATTAAAATTAAAGCCAGTAAGGTGAGTTTTTGCCTCTTAATTAATCCTAATTAATTGAACGGAATTATTTGTATACCTGCGACGGGAAGATGGAAAAATAGGTCCATAATTCAACAATGAGGCAACATAAAATCTTCAAATTGATATCATAGGTGCATTTACTAAAATACTTGACCTCAAGATCCAGATGTCAGGTCTTCTGAAAATCTTGTAAATGTGATAATTCAAGAAGGAAGTCATCTAGGATTTTCAAACCAAAGGCGCATCTGCTAGGAGGCTGAGGAGTAGCATTGGAGGCCGTCAGTATTTTTAACCCTGTTGAATACATTTCAGATAAATAAATAAATATCTTTTCTTCATCATTTTAAGTTGAGGAAAATGGGGTTAGTATCAGCCAGGATATATGCCAACTCTGATGATCAGCCTGTGATACTGGTCAGGCAATATATCTGTCAGGGCCTGAGGTAGAAAATGTATCATTGATATTGGTATATTGGTATATTGATATCATTAATAGTGGAAATAAGGCAGATGTCTTCTTCCAAACACATGTTTTTAGCATATAGCATATGTTCTACCATATTGCAGTGTGGCATTTTGTTCATATACTGACTGTTTAAAATGTACTGTATCTGCAGCACTTCCAGGAAAAGGTGGAAGCTTTGGAGCAGGAGGCAGCTGGAGAGAGACAGCAGCTGGTGGAAACCCACATGGCCCGGGTGGAAGCTCTGCTCAACAGCCGCCGCCGCCGGGCTCTAGAAAATTACCTTAGCGCCCTGCAGGCAAACCCTCCACGGGTACGAGCATGTCCCTGCACACAATCATCTTAATAACAGGAGTGCCGCAACACTGATTTATTACTCCAAATTAGTGCCAAACGGTTTGGATCAATGAGTCTCTCTGCGGTTGTTTATCAGTAAGACACACATGTTTAAGAAGTGTAACCAAGGTGTTATAATCCCACTTATTACATAACCCTGTGCCACCACCAGGCCCGCCAGGTTTTGAGCCTTCTAAAGAAATACATCCGTGCAGAACAGAAGGACAGGCAGCACACGCTGAAGCATTACGAGCACGTCCGCACAGTCGATCCCAAGAAGGCCGCTCAGATCCGCCCTCAGGTAGTCAAATCAAACAGTCAAAATCTTTGACGGTCATAAAAAGAAATGACGGCTTTTAAAATGGGCAAAATTAAAAATGGGCAAAGTGGGCTTATTAACTTTTTTCTCATCTACAGGTTTTGACTCATCTTCGTGTGATTGATGAAAGGATGAATCAGTCATTAGGTCTGCTCTACAAGGTACCCAGTGTGGCAAATGAGATCCAAAACCAAGTCGGTATGTGTTTATTCACATCTTATTCTTAAAAGTCAAAGGTTGAGGACACTCATCACAGTAAATCCCCGAAACATCTATTACCGAGAGTTCATCCAAATGGCATCAGTGCCTCTTTTCAGGCTAATTTTCCGTTGGTATTTAAATTAGGTCATAGGTTGCGAAATCTGTGAAAGTATTCTTGTTGTTTTATTCACATGCTAAAAGCGATCGCTTACTCAGCAAAGGTTACAAGTGCTCAGGAGACATAAAGGTATTATTTTGACAGTCATATTAAATGGCTGTCTTGTTGCCTTTAGAATGGGAAAAACCTTCCACCTGTCAGCACTTGTCTTACTTGGTACATAATAGCATGTTTGTTTAATTATTGTGAAAGCCAAACTGGAGTTTTTCACTTGATTCACATGTTTGTTTTTGTTTTTTTGAGGGGACAGTTTACCTGCTGGGAGAAAATGAGTTCTTAAGGCAGACTGTTTAGGCAGAGATCTGTGCTTAGTCGGTTTGAAATGACCATGCTGGAACAGAAAGTGATATTAAAAAGAAATAAAGTTTAGCGTGGTTCACTGAAAGACTGATAGTATAGTTTTGATTTGGGTTTTAACCAAGAAAGGAGAAACAGAGGGGATCTTATGTAGATATGCCAGTTACAGCATGAGGTGCGTGCAGACTCATGCAGATTAGATGTAACTGCAAAAGCCTGTATTTGACAATTGCAGAAATATGAATATGGCTTTCAACATTAATGTAGGGCAGAGCGTAAGTCAAGCCACACTGACAGTAATATTTAATGGACAGATGGGTCAGATAATAAATGTTGGATCTTTCATCAGGTTTTTTCAGTTCCCGTGTTACATCGTTGTAGTCCACTACAGATAGCTACACAAAGAATCAGACCAGTTCTGCCCATTATTAAGAAAACAAATGTAATTGCATTCATCAAAAAAAGTGGGGGAAGCTTTTGTTTTAGGCCTCAAGGTCCCAAGATTCATTCCCTCTACCTGTCCCAAAGGGTCACATGGAATTTGGAAAAGGATCATTCCTTTCTGTTGAAATAAGAATCAACTAAAGCTTAAGGGACTGCTGACTTCATGAGTTTAAGGCGATTTTGAATGTCTCGGATGCAAATGTTTCGCCTGAATATTATTACCATTGTTTCAGGCAACAGAAAGTTACTTTTACTAAGGTATTGATTTTTTTATTGACAACAAAGTTTAGAAATTTTTGTTGTTTCTCTGTTTTAATGTATGTTTATCTTTTTTAAGTGCATGTACTAAACTGTTGTATGGATTTGGAGGTGTGTGTGTGTGTGTGTCTGTATGTGCTATTACTTTGGGCAGCAAATGTAAAAAGAGATTCTCAGGTATTATATTGTCCTGATTAAATATAAGACTTGAGATTATACAATCTGTGTTATGCAGCAACCATCCAGACAACGCTGATTAGGTACCCCTTAACCCACTGTAGTGTGAATTAAAGCAACGCTTTTAACGTGTGTTTGAAGTCCACTGATTACAGGACACCAAGACGCTGTTAATCCTTTCATTACACCAAGATTACTTTCATCACTTTAGACTGTGTGACTACACTTGATTTGTTTTTCACTCTTAACTGCCACATTCCTTCCTCATATTTGTCAACATGCAGCCATCTGACTCATTCTCATTTTGTTTCCTTTCTTTGTAGCAATTATAATGCAGCGAGTTCAGGCAGAGCTGTCTCAGCAAGTCTCTTCACTGCAAAGTGATGGTCGGGTGAGTCAAGTTGCACCAACTCACTTATGAATGAAAAGCGTTCAGTGTGAAGTGGACTTTCAGGCATAACAAACATAATCACATAGACTGATATGATGATAGCGAAGGCACTGTGACCACTGATTTGATGGAAGTGTGGTGTATTTAAAGCTATTAACAAAGAAAAGGATCTTGTGATACTGGGGCTGTTTAAATGAGGTTTTATTAGTGACCTTTGGCACACAATCATCATAATTTAATCAGGTTCTTCAACAAAAAGACCACCCACATGCCACGTATCCTGATTAACATTCCTCTTTGTTTGCAGATGGATGGCAGGGTGAGTTATGGTAACGATGCTCTGATGCCTGATCAGGCCTACAGCTCGGCTCCTATGGACCCTGCCCTGGATGGGCTGGGGTTCATTCACCCTGAGAGCTTCAACCAGCCCAACACAGAGAACCATGGTAACACACACACATCCAATTGAATTTTATTAGCTTTTTAAAATTTTGTTTTGATATTAAATATTTTTGTAACATGCTGTATTTCTCTGTAGTTGAACCCGTCGATGCTCGTCCGATTCCAGACAGAGGACTCCCCACACGACCTGGTATGTTTGTAAAGTCCAAACGTAAACACAAGTATATATTTAAATGCTCACTCATATACATTCACTGCATATTAAGGACAGGTTTAAAAATTCAGGTCGTTTCTAACATTGCATGTTAAGAGTCAGTCGAAAAAGCAGAGCTGCACAGGTCCAGCTTGTGCTCCTCTTAAGCAGATGAGAGAAGGAGACAGAAGAGAGACCTCCAGGAGCATGAACATAATATAACACTGGCAATATTCAGTTTAATTCAATTCTTATTGTTTAATAAGCAGCAGTTCAACAACAGTTGTCATAAGGTGCTTTATTCCTTTTATGAAAAAGAGCCCACGCGATATGAGAGAATCCTCTGTGAAGGACACACGTGATGTAGAGACCTCTGGCAGAACCAGGCTAAAGGAGAGGGGAGCGTTCTGGCATGATTGGTTTGGGGTTGAGGAAATTGAGAGTAGGAAGAAGACTGGCATCTAAAATTATCAGGTGTGAAAAGACAGACCACAAAATGCAAGCTAACCTTAAATGAGTAATTTTAAACCATAATGACTATTGCTGCTGAAAGACAGCAACAAGTCATTACAGTCTTTATAATTCCAATAAAGCTTTCAGGCTTTCTTTAATATTAGGGTGTAACCTTCATGATAATTTTGGAAAAAACATTTAGTGTTTGATAGAGAAGACATTAACAGGAGCCACATACGTGAACAACAAAGAGCTCCATAATGGCAGCGACATCATCACAGAGAATCAGAGCACCACAGTATTACAGTAGACTCACACATCATGATGGTGTGATCATGAGGTGAGAATATCTGAGAAGTAAAAAAAAAAAGGTTGTACCCTGTACTCCTGACGTTATGGTAGTAACTCATATTTCCGATAAAGAGGGTGAGATACAGTAGACCATGGCTCACATGCTGTGGTGTTGACTCTAGATATGCAGTCTTACTGCACACACATTCTTGAGTTTGTTCTCATAACACTAATCACAAAGAAAGATACTGGCCTGGAAAGCAGTTGGAATACATGTATCCATATCAAAGTGTCGCAACATCTGCACAAAGCTGTTACAGTCCTTTCCTGTAAATAACTTGTATTTGAAACATGCCAGTTTTCTATCAGTTCATGTGTGTAAAGGATTAATGATTATAATTGGATAATAGCAGATCACACTTATGCCAAATAAAAACATCTCAAAATTACAAGGCAGGTGTAGATCCAGAAAGGAAATTTATTTTTTGAGGTGTGGTTGGCTTTTGGTTTCAGGTAGAATCTTTTAGGTGTCCTTTGATCCACCAAAAATTGTTCAACTACTTGATTTTTTAATACGGATCCCACTCACTCTGAGGACTTCACAAGAATCCACAGTGTCAAATGAAATCAGCTCCTCCTGCTGTTTGTGTATTAAAGGATAGTTTGGGGTTTAGTTTTATTTCATCACTAAATTTCTTTCTACTACTTCATTTCCACTAGAGGCATAAGATTAAGGATGAGAATAATTTTATTGATCCCAGAGAGAAATTCATGTCTTAAATGGCTCATCTGCTATTTGGATGAGACTTGGCTGTGGGTGCGAATGATTTTGTTTTTCTCTGTTTTAGGAGAGATGCAGAAATCCATTTGCTTGATTTTTGGGATTGATTTTGTGGTTTCAGTGTCTGCCCTAAAGCCGGAAGAGATGCCAAAAGTACGGATGGAGACTGAAGAGAGACAGAGTGCTGGATATGAAGTTTATCATGAAAAACTGGTAGGAAAACCCAGCAAAGCCAGTCATCAAAAATCATGTCCGTCTGGGATTTATAACTGACTTATTATTTTCTTTATTTGTCAGGTGTTTTTCGCTGATGACGCTGGATCCAATAAAGGCGCCATTATCGGGCTGATGGTTGGTGGGGTGGTCATAGCGACAGTCATCGTCATTACCTTGGTGATGCTGAGGAAGAAACAGTACACTTCAATTCACCACGGCGTGATCGAGGTAAAAGGCTCACCAGTTTGTGCTTGTAGATGAAACACGGTTTGAGTTTTAGTAACTCCTCCTCCTCCTCGTGTCCAAAGGTGGATGCAGCTGTGACACCAGAGGAGCGTCACCTGGCCAAGATGCAGCAGAACGGATACGAGAATCCCACCTACAAATTCTTCGAGCAGATGCAAAACTAAGGAGCTGCTCAGCGACATTTCCTCAAGCCCCACAGTGTCGCCCTACGCTCTGTTCCATTCAGCTCCTTTGCCCTCAGCCCCAGCACCTTCAGGGCCTGTTCACGAGGAGGTGAAGGGTGCGAGGATCACTGGAAAGCCTGGTTTGTGTCTTTGAAAGTAGGAGCAAAAGAAATTTTTGTCAGGGGTTTCGGCCAAAGAAAACTGATATGGAACAAAGCCTCCTTAAATCCCTTGATTGTACAGAGGTAAACATTACCCTGCAGCCCAGTTAGACAAAGGTTTCCTGTTACACCTGCACATTTCAGTCAGCCCCTAGAGTTCCTATAGCATTTGTACTGAAAACCCCCCGCCGACTGTTTATACGACATCACAGCAGTAAGACACCCACAGCCGAAACCTGCGGTGAGAGAGTAACCGGTCGTTTTCCAGTTAGTCCCTCACTGCTCTTCAAGCCGGCCTGATGAGAGCTCTCAGAGTGACCCGTCGCAGGACTAAAGTGTTTCAGGTTAATTTTTCAAAAAATGAGGAAAAAAATGAAGAAAAAAATACAAATATATACAATCAAAAATATGTAAAAGCAGGAAAAAATGTTTTTTTTAACGTGTAATATATTAAGACAGAGATTAGCTGTAAGTATGTGTAGTGCATGGCAATATTGACGACTGATAAAAGTATATGTGGAGGTCCTCAGGATGAGGAGGGGGAGGGGCAGGGGGGTCCACTGCCTAGATATTTAGCAGGATTGTACATTTCTGGTGTCTTCTTTGTGACCCTGTGATATGAAGAAAAAACGAGCATTCAGAATCCGGTCTGCTTTGTCGTCACACAGACTTGCTTTAACTGAATCTTGGCTCTTTATTGCTCATCTCCATGCTTCACTGTTGTGTTAGCTGCATGGGCAGGAAAAAAAAAAGCTCTCTATGTATGTAATATATAAAGTGTAATAGTATCCGAAAGGAAGATGATTGTGTTACTTGTTTGCGTTCTATGCACTCTTGTCATTTTTGGGAGTTTTGATTATTGCCACCAAATATTATTGCTGTTACAGTCTCTGATGCCAACTGTCGCTGCACTTTGGATTTTTATTAGAAAGAGGCTCGAGGTTTAAACCTTTTAAGATGGAAAGTTTTTATGAAAGCCTATCATTCCACTGTCTTTGCTGTAAATAATTCAGATGATGACGCCTTCTTTCACTTCCAGTCTTTTCTTTCCCAATCCCCCTTCCCCGTCCCTCGTGTTCATCTTCTCGTTCCTGCTGTGTCAGCAATATTGTACAGTGCGGCACACACACTTTGGGACGTCCTGCACAAGCATTTCATAAATAGGACTTTTTGGGTGTGGGACTATCAGACATTTTCTCCTCTCTGCGCACATTCCTCCGCCAAATGTCATGTTCTATTTTTCTACATCACCTGTGTATACATGTACAGCGCTTCTGTTCGTCCTGTGCTCAATATTTCAGCTCCTGTCAAATCTGTAAAAACTTATGAAGAGGTGACAAATTGCCACATGTCACAGACACGTGGCCCTCTCTAAATTATTAACCATGAATGTGACATATTGTGCATTTCTATGAAAAATACAACACATATCACCTGCACATTGCACCCACACGTGGATAGACACTGACTGAAGCTCTTAATCAGGTAAAAGTTTGAAATTTGTATCGATGCTCACTCTGGGTATCTTTTGAGCCTAGTGATGAAACAAACTTTTTTCCCCTCTGCTCATTGATTCAGTGACCTTTCTCTGTGTGTAGTTAAATTAACCATTTGCTTAGGAAAAAGCTTTCTACACTCACTATAGCATCAATAAAATTTTGAATGTACACAGAAGTGTTTGGGTGTCTGTCAATGTGAGTCTTGAAAAGAGAAACTTCTCACACAGCTAATAAGAAAATGTTTGCCACTTTATTCCCTCAGTGGACAAAAAGGGTCCAATAATTCAGGGAACAAACACTAAATAAAATACAAAACGGGTCCTCTATAAATGGAAAATATGAAAATACACTTGCCCTTGTGGCTATCAAAAACATGAAGTACCGGTATATACAGTGGAAATGGTTCTAAACTACAGACAAGGAACACACAACACAAAGCTCTTAACTGGATTTTTCAGTCACACTCAAGCATTCAGTGACATGCACGCAACAATCAGTAATCAGAAAGACATTCTCCCTTCATCCTGATCACTCTTCTCTTGGTTAGAGTAACAGAAAAGCTAAAAAAAAAAATTCTTTACCTGTCTCAGTCTAACTCGAATCAAACTGTAAAGACAATAATAAAGGTGGTAATCCATGCTGATCAGAGACCAGCTTTGCATTTCTGTGTCTGAGAGACTTTTTTTTTTAATCAGCGGTGGAGCGTACGCTTTGTCCACAATACCCGACGAGCGCTAGAATGTGACGCCCTTCAGCTGTCCTTGTCTAGCGTCGTGGTGGCCAGGGTCACTGTAGTGATCGGTTGCCCGATGCTGTGCATCTGCATGCGAGCCAGTTTCTTCTGCTCGCACTCGGTCACCAGGTTGTTGAGCTCAGCAGCGCTGTAGCCAATCAGAGTCCTCAGGTCACACACAAACTTGTAGACAAAGCGCTTGCCCTGCACCTTGCAGATCATGTCCCCATCGTAGTAATATCTAAATGAAAATACAAAACTCAGAATCACACACACACAAAAAAAAAATCAAAGTGTATCAAATCAAACATTTACATATATGTAAATAAATACGATTTTACAAGATAACACGTTCTCCCAGAACAAGTATTACAGTTTTTCATGCCTTTATCACAAAATCTGCAGATGGCTTTCAACAAATCAATATTCGACAATACATCAGTGTATCCATGCTTTTATATTACAGCAGCTTTTCATGTAAACTCCGGAAAATATCAGAATAAGTTCTCCTTATAGCAGAAAGAACCTCACTTCTTCCTCATATCCTTCTATCATGAATCCTCACTCCTGCCTACAGCTCATTGCTACTAGGATGACAGTCAATCAGCTAAATATCAATGGTAATAAAAGTTATCCTGGCTCCCCAAAATACACCCTTTTGTTGTCGCTAAAGACGGTTGTCAGGTCCACACTTCCCAAAGCATCAAAAGTGTTAAAGTCATCTTTGACAGTACTCTTTATCGTCCACATCACGTTCAGCCTACTACCACCCACTTAAGATTTCTAGCAGTCAAGTCCTGGTTCATGTCCTGGTCACTTCTCATTTGGATTACTGCAACGCCACTCTCTTTAGTCTCCCAGAAAAAAAAAAACGACTTAATTGGCTCCAGATGGTACAGAACTCTGACCATATTACAGCCATTCTCATCCAGCTTCATTTGGCTCCCTGTTCCTCAGGATATCAAATGCAAGATTTTTTGTCTCAGTAACTTGGCACCGCCAAGTTCATCTTCTCCTTCATGCTTCCTCCCTTATCTTTACACCCCTTCCCGTGTCCTCTGCTCAGTTTCACCTGCTCTCTTTCAGAACAATGGGTGCCACCGCCTTTAGCTATGATGCACCTCGTCTTTGAAATTTATTTCCACTTCACTTTGGTCAAAGTGCAAATTGCACCTCAAAACCCTGCTATGACTAAGCTACGACCATGTTTTGTTTTTTTTAACCTGGACATGTTGCACTACATGTGTATCATTTACACCATGGTGCCCTGCTCTCAAAAACCTGACAGATATCATGCTGTCTGTGAAGCTGGCTTATTAAAAAAAAGAGTTTGAAGTTAAAGTTTTGAGCGCCATCTTGTGTGACAGAACCTCACATCACTAGGTTGGTTGGTTAGTTACTGCTAATAGACTTACAGTAGTTTATTTTAACTAACTAATAAAGGAACCAATAAGTCAATCGCAATTAAGGATACTGAAATTGAAAATCAGTCTAAGGGGATCACTTTTCCTGCTGACCCTAGCTGCAACAATCAGGTTTTTGGTAAGAAATCTGGGATCTACTGTCCACTTTCACTCTGTCGCTTAAGCAGTAAGTGCCTCTCTATTGTTTGGCTCGCTGAACTGACACAGGAACTTGCAGCTACACCAAATCAACTTTGTACTGGAAAGTTGGAAGCGTAAATACTGCACCAGACATTTGTCTCTATAAAACCTCCGATCTGCAGTGCCTGTGAGGTAATGGCTTATGTCTGGCTCCAAACTTTAGATAGAGTGCCACAAAACTCTCCATTAAACAAAAACACACAAACCTGAGGGCTCGACTGAGCTTCTCATAGTTCATGGTAGGCTTGTTCTTTCGTTGGCCCCATTTCTGCGCCACGAGCTCCGGCTGGTTGAGTTTGAACTCTCCCTCCTCACCTACCCAGGAGATGCAGTCTCTTGCGTCCTTGTCAGTCAGCAGCTCAAGCAGAAACTGCCACAGCTGGATCTGACCGTTATTACCTGACACCACAAAAACAAAACAAAATACTTCAAAAAGATTATTCAAATAAAATGCGTACCTCTGTAACGAAAAGAGCATTTAACAGCCACAACTGGTTAGGATGAAAGACTAGAAATGGTAACGGGAGTATTTTGTACTATTACTAAATAAACAAAACTCTATCCCTGAACACTTTTGAAAACTTTCTGACTTTACAAAAAGTGAGTTGCCTAGAGAGTGGCTGCGTGCGCCGTGTCCTACCTGTACGGTTCCCAGGTGAGCTGCGCTCCTCTCCTCCTGAAATGCGAGGTGCTCTGGGACCACGGTTCTGTTTCAACACCTTTATAGCAGTGGGTGTGCTCACTTGAGCTGGGATTATCTGCACAGCTGAAGGTAAAGATGGGAAAACTCTTTATTACTATGTGTTTTGAATCTCAATCTATGTAATAATAAATAACTTCCTGTTAAATATATGGATTTTGTCCCGAGTTTATGCACTATGCAGAGGGCATAGTGCTATTTCATATATAATCAGACAACATAACCCAAACAGTTTAGGGAATTTACAAAGTTTAAACGTTCGATAAAGTTTATTCTGTTCATCTGGATGTTGTGTTTTTAATGAGAGAGTCATTCCATTTACTTCTTCAGTCTAACGTAAACAGTTATTTTTATTTTCTTTTGGACGATTTTTCACTCCCAACACTTACGCTGATCAATCGTGACAGTGGCGTCTCCTCCAGACTGGTCCTGGCTGGCCAACACATCTGAAATTGGCACAAAATATTAGTTCCATTTTAAAATGAAGACACATTTCTATCCATCAGCTGAAACAAAAACTTGAGTCAGACTTACATTTGCGAAGGAGTTCCAGGTGACTCCAGAGTATCTCTCCATTGGGTACTTTCTGAAGGAACTCCTCCTGGGTGAAAGTGCAGAGGTCTCGCCCTGGGATGTGAATGCTTCCTATTTCCATCTCATCAATGTTGAACTCTTTCATTACCCACACAGCCCAGTGGATCACCTGATCAGCAGACCAGAGCATAGGGTCTGAGGAGAGAAACCTCACACATTACCAACCGTGTTTGTTTCTTTGTTTGTTAGCACAGTACTGATCATTTTCCACTACAATGAGGTATTTAATTTAAGTATTCCTCACCGTACGGTATGCCCAGGCGGACCTGCTCTTTCCGGTAGCCTTCAAGAGCTGCAGCCCAACGTGTAACCTGCTCTGAGGTCTCATCAGACAGGGCAGACCTCTCTACAGCAATGAGCTGTCCTTCCTCCACCAGAGCACCCTCTTCCCCTGCTGCATCTGGATCAATCACCACTTCAACTGTTTCTACTGGCTTTACAATCTCCAAGATATTCAGCCTCTCCTCTCCTAGAAAAAAAAAAAGGAAAAACAATGCTTTTTAAAATGTACTCTCTCTTTACTGACTGGAGTACTTGATATGAAATGTGTCACGCTTTTTGTACCTGGTTTGGTTATTATCTGCAGGCTGAGCTGCACTGTGCCATCAGTCTTTACTCCCTGATCAAAGAGACTGTGATCAGGGTGGAGCTAAAGAGAAAAGAATAGATAACGCGAGATTGCAGTGAGAAACAATTCAACCCAGGAGCAAACAAAAGTAATTTAATCATGAACAGATCTGGATACGTGTTATTTTATAATTCTTACCTGAATGTCCTGCAAACAAATTTCATAAGCATCCAATGAGATTTGGATACGAGGCTCCAAAAGCTTCTTCAGATTACCAATTGGTTCGTTTATGTCGATATCTTGTTGAATCAAGTCTGACGCAGTAATCGTCTGCTCCTCAACACTACCAGCCAAATAACACGAGACAGAAATGTAAAAATACAGATGCAGCATGAGCAAAAATGAACTTTTTATTTATGTGATCATCTCTCTCACCCTTCTTCCAGGCATGCCTGTTTCTCCCGTTCATCTATCTCGATCTCTATCATCTCTTCTGGCTCACTTTTAGACATTCTGCTGGGAGATAAAGTTTTAACAATGCGAATATATTGACATATTAAACAAAAATAACTGTCCACCAGATAATCAGCAAAAAAGAAAAGAACCAACAAACTATTAAAATTACTCGTGATTTATCATCATCATAAAGCTCCTTTCGCCTGCTCCCAATTCAGAAAGGGTTTTCTTCTGCTTATCCAGTTGACATTCACAGCAGGGCGGGAGTCCAACCCAGGTGATGGTGTTAACCAGCACAACATCATGCTGCACTGACTATCGATATGGTTTGTTTTTAAATAACTTTATAACATGACATGCATGTTGTTTTCAGATCTAAAACAGGCCTCTGGGGGTCACTAGCATGTAAGAGGGACTAGTGATATATAATTATACAGGCAAAGCATTTTTGAACCCTATTGTAAACACTAATAATGCTTTAAAATATTTTTTACCACTAAATAATTTTAAACAGCCAAAGTTGGTGGAAGCAAATTTTTGTTTTGTCAAAACCAAATTACAACAAATATAGTATTTAAAAAACATTAACATTATTAAAAAGCAACTTGTCTTTTTAATTAAATAATAAAATAATCAATTAATATTTTATACTTAAAATTTTAAAAAGGTATATTTTTGATAAAAAATATTTTAAAATATTTTAAAAAGTTTAAGAAACAAAAAAATAAATACAAGTGGATTGTTAATTGATCTTTTTTTTTCTTTTACTAAAATGCCAAACTTACTTTCTTAAAAATGTTTTAAGTAAAAATAAATAAGTGGTTATTTTGATATTGCTTGTAATCTTCTAATAAATCCCTAAAATAAAACACTTAAAAAACGATATTTAATAGATCTTTTAAGCAACAAATAAATTATCAAACAAACAATTACGTTCTTTAAAAAAAATTAAAATTAAAAATGAAAGTGGGTATTAACTGGGCAAAATCACTACAATAACACCTTTCTGTTATAATTCCTTCAGTCGAAGTAATACAAACAACAAACGCATACTACAGTGTAAATAACAATGACGCCTTCACTGTCATGTAACATAAAGAGCATACTGTGCCTGTTAAAAAAAAAAACAGGGCACTTTGGTGGGTTTTTTCTACCATAAAGGCCTCTCAGCCTCGACTCCTCATTGGCCGTCTACAACAGTTCAGTGACTGCTAACGTTAGCCAACTCGAGGGCGAGGCTGTGGCTTCTAAAGGCCAACTAGTAGGCCAGTAGTTACAGAAAATAGTAATCAAGTATAACTACACGTCCAAAAAACGTGTTGGAAAAATTCACCAAACTCAGATTTATGCGTTAAGCTACACGTGTACAGTGAAGCAGGCCTACAAAAAACAAGTTAGCTTCAATATAGCAACGCGGGGCGAGGCAGCTGCATTACACAACCATCGATCCCGGCGTGCTAAACAACCATGAAAATATCCTATAAACTCCGAGTGCTTCGTAACATCAGCAAATATTTGTTAAAGCACACTTTAACTCTGCACGTAGAAAACTTTTAAAACGGAAATAGAATAAACGGAAACAAAACAGCATAGGGCAAATGGAAAGGAGCCGGAAATCCTGGCTAAGGTTTTACAGCGTTGCAAGACTTCCGAGAGCAGCGATGATCGATCCAACAACAAGTTTTAGAGGAAAGCGACCGAGATACACTAAAACAACGCTCGATTAGACGTGCAAATGGATTATAAGGGAAAGAAAGGACTAAAAAAATCAGTTTCACCGCGTATGGAAGTATACCCACCCTGAGTTTGTGGCTGGACGGTATTCAGCAACGCGACAGCACGCAGCTTCTCCACTGTGCTGTTAGCAAAACAGCTAACTAGCGACTGCTATAACAACCAACGTTATTTCTATTTTCAAGCCGAAGAGGAAGCAAAAGTCCGAGGGAGCCAGCGTTAGCCTAGCCTTTGTGGAAGTTGGCTAATACTGTGGGTTTCTGTCTCGTAGGTGGGCGGCCTCTTCCCAGCAGGCTGACTAGGAATCAACAACACGCTAGCTAGGTTAGCTTTGCTGCTTGAGCTACACAAAATAGCGGGAACACCCCAGATACAACAAACATGACGATGGTGAGGTACATTTTCCTCACAACAAGCATATCTGTCTCCGAAATAATCATACCTCTTAAAATTTTAGACCTTCAGAGATGTTGATGTTCTATTGTGGCAGATAATCGGCAAAAATGCACACAGTCGAGTGATATCATGCAAGTTTTTAGCCAACTACACTCACTCTGAGGGGCGGAGACTAATCGGAGAGAGTGTAGTTACCTTAAAGTCTGTGTAATGAAAACCGCCAGCTAAATGTTTCCATACTAGCTGGCCGTACCTGTCTCAGCTCCAACTTTTTGGCAATTTAGCAACAAATGTCCAGTCCAGATGTATGCTCACTCGATTAGCATTAATGGCTAAATAAAACTGCCTTTTAATATGGACAACTGTAAATGTAAAGGTAGTCTCATCATCAGTCTTATCATCAGTTTACAGCGATGATAGGCTTTATCAATCATTTCCTCCTGTAAATGATTTTTATTTTTTCCTCTTAGTGTTTGCACAGACTCCTTTCAGTTGTGAGAACAGTCTGTGAAAAAGTAAACGTGTGTTGTGACTTGGCTATTTCAAATATTTGCAACAGGTCCTGTGGACAAAAAAAGAGCTGTGTCCATCCCCAGATGATCCCCTCTTTTTAAGTTCTTTTTCCTTTTAGGAGTAGACTGAATTTTCCCTCTTTTGACACACAGCACCTCTGTAAAAAGGACATTTCTACTGAGATTATTTTTTTGTATTCTCTTTTCTAACATGTTTTGTTTTATCTTTTGCTATAAACTGCATTTTAAGTTGCTATTATATATTTATTTGTGATTATTCCCACTTTTTAAATTTATTTTGTACAGAACATTGCGACTGTGTCTGTCTGTGAAAAGAGCTTTATAACAAACACGATGTTATAAGTATATAAATAAACATTGCTTTTTTAGGGCCTAGTTTTACTCTGTTTGTCCATGACTATGTTGATGTGCAAGATTATAACTGATAGGGAAAGATAAACCATTAAAGTGATATTCTATTTGTACTTTAATTGTAATAGGATTGCTAAATAAATATGTCTTGATGAAGTCAATAGCATTCATGGTTCTTTATTATATTTGAAAAACTTTGCATGTCGGTTATGTGTGTCATTCATGTATTTCAAGGTGTTGGACGTCACAGTAATTTATCATTTCAGTTTTTTTATTTAACTAATATGAAAATAGCTCAATCGGAAAATTATTAAACAATTTTTAAGAAAAGCCTATACACACATACATGTGAGCTGTTGTTAAATCTTTAATTTAAACAGGTTGACGCATTAATTGAGATCTCCTTTTAAAAGAAACGATTCAGCTTTGATAAATTACAACTGCCAACAGAATCAAGAAACTTCAAGCTGGATGCAGTAGCATCCATATTGTCAATATTACCATAATAACACAGACTAAATTGTGAATTTTAAAGCTATGCTATCACTAATGATTGAAAAACAAAGTTTGTCTTAATATATAAATCCAATCTTTGCTTATAATTTTCTTTATGGGTGTTCCACATGGGTCTTAAAAGTTAGACTAGCATCCAGGCAGAGTGTCAAAAATTCATAAGAATCAGTAGTTTCATTTTGTTTCAATATGGACTGGCTGGATACTTTTAAGTGAGCTTGTGTATAACATAGACCTAGTTTTATCAGAATTTAAAACACGTTGATAAGTGAATTCTGAAATGTGTCAATTGCAGATTTGCAGATCAAGGGAAGAGTTAGTTGTGTATAAAATAGATAATCGTATATAAAATTTTTACGCTTGTTTTTATAACTAGTTTATAGATCACAGGGTATTTCAATGGGTCCTTTGTACAAATAAAAATCATAGATTGAAAATCGAAGATGACTGAAATACATATTTTCTGTGTTGTGGATAATTTTTGGATTTCCCACTGCTGGCGAAAAAATAGTTTTACAAAGGCAGTTTTCTGTGTATTTTTTTTTTTTTTTTTTTTAATTGTTTTTGGGTTTTTTTTTTTTTTTTTTTTTAACTATGTATGGGTGCCTTATGAACTGTTAAATTTTGATTGTATTAGCGCAGACAGAGGTTAGGCTTTTACTTTGGAGGCCCTTTACCGGAAATACAATTGTTGACGCTACAAGCGAGCCAAGATGGCGGAGTACCTAGCATCCATTTTTGGGACAGAAAAAGATAAGTAAGTATTTAATGTTAATTTAGTAATTTTAGTCTTAATTTTCATATGTTTATCCTATGGCTACTTTTTTACTGGCAACATTTGGTGTTGTGGTATTTACAGCGTGCAGCTGGCTACGTTTCACTAGCTTTATCTGCTAGCGCGGTATGCTAGCTGTCGCAAGTAAAAAACCGCGCCGCTCGTGCTAAAAGCTAGCTAGCAACATCTGGGTGATGGACATTGCTGAGCTGGTCAGAAAGCAAACACAGCGAGTTACTCTAAATGAAAATATAGTAAATTCACTAATCAAAGTTAAGTGTGAGTGGAGGACAAACTAAATCCTTTTTTTTACAAATAGCATACTTTGTAAAACTCACACGTGTTTGAAACAATGGAAACGTCCAACATACTACAAGTGCTCCTTAATCACATTTTGATAAATAAACTTTGGCTTTGTAATTTGTTGTGACCGCTATTTTTTCATTGTAC
Organism: Hemichromis elongatus; assembly: GCA_015108515.1. Lineage (NCBI taxonomy): Eukaryota > Metazoa > Chordata > Actinopteri > Cichliformes > Cichlidae > Hemichromis > Hemichromis elongatus. The sequence goes on from VUQR01011765.1 coordinate 28,105, forward strand.
GGTTTTCCATTTTCCTCATTCGGAGTTGTAACAGTTAATTTTCGGACCCGACAACAAATAAACCTTTGCCTAATGGAGCAACACACCCTTATAAATGTAAAGCAGACATTGAAATCAAATCGTCTAAAACTTCACTAATGCATTTTTATAAAAAATTTTAAATGAAAAATAACAATAGTGCTGAGTAAAGAAGGCTCAGTACCTATTTAAATGGTCATTTGAAGTGAAAGTGGAATGTATAAAAAGGAGTAGCTTGGGTGTATTACAGCAGGGCGGTCTTGAAGATATGGAGCTGATTTTTTTGGTGCAATAAACATTTTGAAATTTACTTTAGTAAATGGTACAACTTGGAGGTGGTTGAAAAGTACTCTTTTTCATTATAATAAGCAATTCTGAAATATTGGACTATCAACCATCCAAGACAACAGATGGTGCACGAGAGTTGAAGAGGAGTGTACAGGAAGGAGTGTCAAGGGTGACCTGCCATGATGTATGTTTTGGAGATAATGGTACTGATAAAAAGACAGAGTTCAATATGCTAGATTGACATTGAGAATGACCTTGATGGACAGGATTAGAAATGAGTGTGTGTGTGTGTACATATTATAAGTAAATAAAAGTTGAGTGATTTGGAGACGACGTTAGAGAAGCAAGGTTAAGATGGTTTGGACGTGGTGAAAATAATAGACAAAGGATGTTGAATATGGAGATGGCAGGAAGAAGTCAAAGAGGAAAACAACAAAGACAATTGATGAATGTAGTGACGGAGGAGAGGCAGATTGAGGGAGATGATCCAATGTGGCAACATTTATAAGGAGCAGCTGGAAGAAGATACAATAAAACAAGAAATAATGTCAGAAGTCATGTAACCCACCAGGAGTTCACACGGGAGGTTTTTCAATTCTTGTTCTTTTTTATTTTATTTGTTACGAGTTGCATATTTTTTAGTCTCATCTAGATTATTTAGGCTGTCAATTTTTTTGTTTTTTGTATTCAGAAGTATTGATAAACAATCATTGTTTTTATGTGTATCTCACCTCAGAGTACAGTGCTCTTCATGTTTTGGGGTTTTTTTTGTTTTACAGGGTGAACTGCTCTTTTTATTTTAAAATTGGTGCCTGCCGACATGGTGACCGCTGCTCCAGATTACACAATAAGCCGACATTTAGCCAGGTAAGTTCCAGATCCTCCAGTTTAATTTCTAGTAAGCAAACTGATAAAAGAGCAGCACAAATCTCACAGAAACAGGAGATCCGAGTTAATAAACTGCACACAAAATGTAAGTCTACTTTACAGTCAAAATGTTTGATTTTGTGATTGGGATCGGCTTGATCTACTAAATATTATAATTTGATACCCAACGTGTATCAGTGCTCATCATCCAAAAAAATCAACTTTTGTGCTTCAGACGATTGCCCTCCTGAACATTTACCGGAACCCCCAGAACAGCGCCCAGTCTGTGGACGGCCTGACCTGTAAGTAAAACAACAACAAAAAAACCCCACAAAAACCAAACATGATGTTGGTCTCTGAGTGTCAGAAAAGTTACTTTTTATTCATCATGTACCCGTGTTGTGTCTTTTTGCCACCAGTGCTGCTGTGAGTAGGCAGCATTTGGGGTTTAAAGTTACACAATGAAGCGAAGCTTATAAACTTTGTTATGTTTTTATTTACATAGTTAATTAAAATCAATTTGTTGTCTGTAGGGAAACACGCCATCTGAAAGGTATCATCTATCTGGAATATAGCAGCAATTACACTGTGTATACACTAATCGTGTCTACATCTTAAGCACATACTCACAGGACCTTTTTATACTGTCATATATAACAAGCTGTTTTTTTAATCAGATTAGACATTTGTTACATTTAACAGTTAGTTGTCTGGATCACAGACAGGCTAACTATAACTATCACACCTATAAATTTAAAGAAATGCACTTCTTTAATTATATTTACCACCTGAAAACGGGCAAGTTAATGTGAACTGACCATTGATGTCAAAGTAAGCGATTATTTTTATAACTTAGTATTTGTTGCTGAAACTGAATTATCTCTCTAACCACTAGGTACCATCAGCGACACGGAGATGCAGGAGCACTATGATGAGTTTTTTGAGGTAACGCATTCCCTTGTGAAGATTTTCTCATGTAGTGCCTCTCTGCCTCAAACCATGACTGCATCACTTTTCCACTGGTGCATTTTTTGTGACTGTGTTTAAGGTAATTAATGAAGATCCTTTCCCGAGAACTGAAACTATGTGCAGCATTTGGCTGTTTGTGGTAGTTGGACAGTTTTAATAAGTTCTATTAAACACCCATACAGTAAGAAAAGGGAATCGATTAAGATTAACCTGCGTTCGTATCATTGAAGAGGCCATTGGATTGTTTATTCATTGCTGTGAATGTGTTGCTCTTTTTTGCACTTCCTCACAAAAATAAAAGATGCAAAGTCTTTGGCTGTAATTAACAGATTAGTGTGACATCATGGGAAATATAGTTTTTGTTGGGGAATTAGATGACATCTAATGTCATGCTCATATCTGTATGGTGAGTGTCGATCTGCAGACAGTTTGCTTAGTTTAAGATGAAGACGGGGAACAGCCTGGGTCTCTCCTAACTACCATCTCCTCCTTTAAGGTGTAAAATATTTTGTCTGTTTTGCTAAATGCTGCTCTTTCATTTGACTGCAGATGGATTAAAACAGCTAAATGTTCTGTTCATTGATCTTGAAAAATATCTACTGCGGTGCTCCTTTTATAGATTTTTACATCCTTATCTAACTAACTGGTGGCTGCTGTTTAAAAAAAAAGTGGGTTCAAAAAAGTGGGTTCAAATATCTTCTTTAACTTCCCACTTAGAAAGGAATTGTCCATATTTTCCTATAATGGGCTCTTAACTGATTTATTGTAGTCAATGCTCACATAGTGTCAGACTTAGCTTCTCTGTCATTTCCCCACAGGAGGTGTTCACAGAGATGGAAGAAAAGTACGGCGAAGTGGAGGAAATGAACGTATGTGACAACCTCGGTGACCACCTAGTAGGAAACGTGTACGTGAAGGTGAGTGTCAGGCTTCAACCTTCACTGAAATGTAGTGAAACTTGGCTTTGATCCACTGACACGACTTTTGTCTTCGACTGCCCTCTCTCGCTTTGTAGTTTCGTAAAGAGGAGGACGCTGAGAAGGCTGTGATAGACCTAAACAATCGGTGGTTTAATGGACAGCCCATCCACGCTGAGCTCTCCCCTGTCACAGACTTTAGAGAAGCCTGCTGTCGCCAGTATGAGATCGGGTGAGTTTTACATCAAAGGAAACACCTTACAAGCATAATTTAACTCAAAAAGGCCTTACAGAGGTTCCAGAACAAGAATATCCAACACAGTCAAATTGGGCCAGCTTTCTGATACAGAGTCTGAGTGATTATGCTGATTCACAACTAGTGAGCAGATGCCTGGTCTTTTTTTCCCTTGTTTCCTTATTCGCTCTGTTTAGCCAGCTGCTTCAGCCAAAGCCAAAGCCAGTATTTCCAGTTGTGACAGAGAATTTGAAGCAGGGTATCTGCTGTTGCGTACCACATGTAATAAGGACACTGTCCTAAACTCTTTTGGGGTTTTTTTCAACCTTGAGTTCATGCGCAAAACTAGGAAAAACTCCCTTTTAATGCAAAGAAATCTCCAGCAAAACCACATTCAAGATTTTATGAAAGAGAGCCTGAGATTAATAATAATTCATGATTCAATGGAGAGTGGTGTATATAATCATAGTGATTGGAGAGGAAACAAAACAGAAATAAATAAAAGAAACACTCAGTGCATCATGGGAATCTCCCTGCAACTTAGACCTATTGCAGCATAGCTAAGGGAGGATTTAGGGCCATCTGGTCCATCTATCAGCCATAGCGCAGTTCGTCTTGTAATCAGAAGGTTGCCGGTTCGAGCCCCGGCTCCGACAGTCTCGGTCATTGTGTCCTTGGGCAAGACACTTCACCCGTTGCCTACTGGTGGTGGTCAGAGGGCCCGGTGGCGCCAGTGTCCGGCAGCCTCGCCTCTGTCAGTGCGCCCCAGGGCAGCTGTGGCTACAATGTAGCTCACCATCACCAGTGTGTGAATGGGTGGATGACTGTAGTGTAAAGCGCTCTGGGGTCCTTAGGGACTAGTAAAGCGCTATATAAAAATACAGACCATTTTACCATCTAATCCTAACTATATGCTTTATCAAAAGGAAAGTTTTAACCCTAATCTGAAAAGTAGAGCAGGCGTCTGTCTCCTGAATCCAAACTGGGAGCTGGTTCCACAGAAGAGGGGCCTGAAAGCTGAAGGTTCTACCTCCCATTTTACTTATAACTCTAGGAATCACAAGTAAACCAACAGTGTGAGAGTGAAGTGAAGTCTGATTATTCAAGACAGTGTATGTCACGAGAAGTGTTTTAAATTAGATTCCTGATTCAAGAGAGAACCAATAAAGAGAAATCAGTATAACAGAGAGATGGTTGAAATATGTCCTCTAAGTACTGCCACAAAAATAACTTCTCCATGCCAGGTCTGCTGTGGCAGCTGGCAATCACAGAATGCTTTTTATAGAACTGAGTTTCCTTTTGACCTTTTTTGCCCCCCAGGTGTGATTCTTGCTGCCCTGTTTTTCATCTGCTTTGTGTGCTCTCTCCACAGGGAATGCACTCGTGGTGGTTTCTGTAACTTCATGCATCTGAAACCCATCTCACGTGAGCTGAGGAGAGAGCTCTACGGCCGTCGAAGGAAGAGGTACAAACGTTGCATGTCCGGCACGTTGTTAAACCTTCGAATGCTTTACATTTTGTCACAGTTCTTAATCCGCTACCTTTTTCCCACCCCTGTAGCCGCATCAGGTCTCGGTCTCGATCAAGAGACAGGCGATCTCGCTCCAGGGACAGGGACAGAGACAGGGACAGGGGTCGAGGAGGCGGCCGTGACCACGAGAGACGTCGCTCCAGAGACAGAGAACGTTCGGGGCGATTCTGAACTACGAGCAGTGACTACTACCACCCTCCCTGTGTTCATCCCTGTCTTTTTTTTAAGTTTGTACCCTTGCAGATCTGTTTTGGGACTAACTGAAAGGTAGCTGTTTCCAAGATGTGAATCCACTGAGGAGTTTGGTTTTTCTTGAGTTCTGAAAATGACTTTCACTTCATTAAATTTAAATTTTTACCAAACAATAATGATTGCTGAGTCTCATTTCATATTTCATTGTAAGCATTCATCTCAAAATCGGATACACGCACCGATGAGTCATTATTCCTCACATGTAGTGTGTTACTGAACTTAGTCACGAAGAAGGTTAGCATCCAGGATCATTTCTTAGGCTAAAAATTAAAAAAACAGAATTTTCTTGCTTGCTCATTTCTGCTGCCATGGTTACTCCCATTTCTATTACCTGTGTGTGTTCTATCACAAGATTTTATATCTCGTATAGGCTGTAAACTGAAATCAGATCATTTGTTTCATAGGCGGATAAAATGATATCTGGCTGTGTAAAATGTAAATAAAAACAAACAAAAAAACAAATCTCATGAGAAAATTTTTCTTAATTTACAGTAGAACAAAGAATTGAATGTTCAAACTTAGAAAATGTTTGAACAGGAAAAAGTACGCAACCTCTCAAAACAGCTGTGACAGAATCATGAGGAGCATCTCCTCTTCTTTTAACAGCATTCTAGAAACCTCTGGGGCCTAAGAGGACCAGAGGTCCATACTATGAAGCCTACTTGGATTTTGTCTTATCCAGCTAACCTCAGGATTAACCCTGGGTTTCCTGCAATGAGGCTGGTTCACTTCTTACAGGAGGAATAACTGTTCCAAAGCCGGTTATAGTTTTTTAGATTAGAGATCAGCTGGTATGAAATCACCGCCTACTGACCAATCAGCTCTCTGGAAAACAATTTTACGACAGTGTTATCTCTCTATAAATACATGATGTCAAAACAGAGCACTCCTTTGTATTTGCTGACCTCGTCAAATTTGCGCGTATTCTGAATTTAGTTCAAGTAATTGATGATAATCCGTAAGAGCCTAGCGTGTCTTAACGATGGAGGTGTAACATCAACGATATTAAATTCTGTTAACTTACACAGCAGGCTTTCCTCCCGTTGCTTCAGACAGGCTGAACTTTATTCATAGAGCAGATCTTGTCAGGTCTTATTGAGCAGCTCACACACCTGTTTAGCCCCTTTAATGCTGCATTTCCTTCTCTGTATACAGCAGTTTTATTATCTGTTCAACCTCCTTAGATTTGTCTAATAATAAAGTTTTATCTTTCTCAAGCCGCACCGCTCCTCTTATCCATAAGTGTAATTGGTCAAATTCTGCGTCACCCCTTTCATGTGAACGCGCAGGGGTTCAGGGTTAATCTATCGAGTTGATAACCAGCCTGGTCATTGATTTGATTTGTGCAGGTTACAGGTAAGTTGATCCAGATAATGTAAAGATATCACTGAGTATGCCGAGCTCGCTTCGTAGTTCAGGACCCAGCTGCTGATATTTTGTTGTTCTTTTGTTGTCCCATAGAGGATTCAAGCTGCTCGACCGTCCCAGGTATATTCTTCCTATTTATTTTTTATAATGCTCCAGATTTTTTCATTTGGTGAAAGGTCTCAACTACAGACAGCCCAGTTCAGCACCTGGACTCTTCTTCTGTGAAGCCATGCTTGTTGTAATAGATGCTGTAAGAAGTTTAGCATTGTCTTGCTGAAATACGCAAGGCTTTGCCCAAAGAGGAGGGGGAGCATGTGCTGACCACAGAACAGTTTTCCACTTTGGCTCGGTCCATTTTAAACGAGGTTTGGCTCAGAGAAAACAGCAGTGTTTCTATACCTGCGTATCTGCAGCGTTTCCTTTCTTTGCATGATAGAGCTTTAACCACAAACAGTGATGGGGCGCCGTTTGTAAACAAACATGCCGAAATTAACGGCAACTATTTTCCACATTTAGCTGTAAATCTTACAAAAACATGTTTTTTCGAGTCATTTTTTTTTTTACAACATTTAGTAAAATATTTGTAACTTTTTATATTTAAAACACAATTTTAAATGTTAAATCTAAATGTTAAATGTTAAATCTAAATGTTACGGGAAACTAAATATTTAGCTGATATGCAAATTTATTGTCCGGGTCAACGGAAACTCGAAAAAACATGTTTTTGTAAGATTTAGAGCTAAATGTGGAAAAATGTTGCCGTTAATTTCGGCATGTTTGTTTACAAACGGCGCCCCATATTTCCATGCCTATAATGTAGTTCAAAGGCTCAAACATGACGGGCAACCACTACGGATTTTCATACAAAATCTTTTCCAGATTTTCTGATTTTTTTTTGACGATGCGCGTCAGCAGCACTGTGAACAGCAACGATGCCAGAAACGCACTATATTTTTTTACGCCACAATATAAAAAGTCCATACATTTAGGACAGTGGCAGTTTTTGTCATTTTAAATCAAACAATCATTATGTGGTTGAAGCCCGGACCTTTAAATTCATGTAAATTGGGAATGCCTCATTTTCAGAGGCTCAGAAATGTGTACGGATGTGAAATTACAGATTAAAAACACGTTATTTTAAGGATTAACAAGTAATATACGCGAAAATTCTCAGCAATGGCTTCTGTGTAACAAAGAAAATCCCACAAGCATGAAAGTAAAAGCCCACTGCTAAACCCTGCTGTGTCAGGAAAATTCTTGTTTTCGATAGTAACTGTAGAAAATATGGATATATCTTGAAGTAAAAACACTTGTATAAAAAGCATTCTGTGATTGCTGAACATTCATTGTAAGAAGCGTCCACGCTGCATGCTATTGGACAAAAATGCTCAGGGGCAAGACCAATCACTGTGCGCTGATTGGCGAATGGAGACCTGAAAATAAAGCGCAGAGGCATCAGGTGTCGATCAGACAGCTGCAGGTGTTTTGTTCGGCACACAGGTGAGTGCGCTGCGCTTTTCGTGACGCTCAATATGACTGGCTTTAAACACAGTTAGCAGAGAGTCAGCTATCTGGTGCACAGCTGGAGAAACAACGTATCCAGGCTTTGCTGAACTCACCTGTGGAAAACAGGAAATTGTGTCCTTGGGCAAGACACTTCAGGAAAACAGCCTGAGTTTGCCTGCTGAGATGTTACGGTGTTATCACAGCGTTGTTATTTTATGCAAGTCGTGAGCTACCCGAACATATTTAATTAGGGCCCGAGCACTGAGAGTGCGAAGGCCCTATTATATCTGCTCCGTTTATTATTATTATTATTATTATTATTATTATTATTCAGGCAAAACAAGTGCCTTTTTGAGGGCTTTAACATGCTCAAAAACTCATGAAATTTTGCACACGTATCAGGTCCGGTGAAAAATTTTGTATTTTAATGGTTTCACAGATGGGTGGAGCAAAATGGCTCCAGAGCGCCATCTAAGTCCTACGGCCACATAGTTTGAGCTAGATGTATGCAATTTTGCACATATGTGTGGACAGGCGCATCGACGCAAACCCAATAGGAAGTCCGCCATTTTGAAGTGAAGGTGGCATTTTGGCCCTGATTTTGCCATTTCCACGCCTTGTACTTTTACGAACTCCTTCTAGGGATTTGATCGGATCAGCTTCATACTTGGTCAGGCTCAACTACACACCTGGGCGATGCTAAATTGAGGAGCTTTTGAGTTTTCGTGGTTACGGTGTGGGCGTGGCGGGACGGCGAACTTTGATGATTCGCCATGAACATCTTATTGCCTCTCATTCCCACATACATTGTCCGATCTGGAACAAATTGGAGACATATGATAAGGCTCCTGAACATATTTCAACTGCCATATTTGACACAAGTGACAGCGCCACCTAGTGGGAACAGGAAATGTCATGTTTTACACTCTGGGGTACAGTGCAGGGCTGGGTGACCCATGCAGCCTCAATTTTCTCCAGGAAAGCCTTAAGGAGTTGGTCTTGGCAATACAGTGAAAAGTGTGAGTTTTGGGAGAGGGTGTGGCCTCAGCAGGATGGCAAACATTGATGTCTCGCCATGAAGAAACAAATTAGTATGACGCAAAGAAAACCAGTCTGATCAGTACCAGACTGTACAGACATGTCAGCAATCCTGTATTGTCAGCAGTAGTCATAGCGCCACCTAGTGGGAACAGGAAATGTCATGTCTTATACTTTGATGTACTGCTTTTCACTGGTTCATCAGATCCACCTCAATTGTGTTTAAATTGAACGGCGCCGCCTGGTGGCCAGGCAGTTTACTGTGAAAAATGAAGTGGCTTTTGAGGGGCTTAAAATACTCAAAAACTCTTGAAATTTGGCCAACACCTGCAATGTGTTGAAGACTTTCTTGTTATGTGATCATTTTCATGGAATATTGCAAAATGGCGCCACAGCGCCCCCTACAAAATTTCAAAACATCAGCCCCGGTTCTGTGTTGCATCTATGAGTCTGAAACCAGGTAAGATATCCAGATGTACAAAAAAGTCTCTTGAAGCAATATTCCAAATCCAACAGGAAGTCAGCCATTTTAAAATTAAAGTGTAATTTTGGCGACATTTTCCCCTATTTTCAGACCTCGTACTTTGACGAACTCCTCCCAGGGATTTCATCAGATTGACTCGATCTTCGGTGCATGGAATCTAAAGACCTTTGTGATGTTAAATTGCGAAGCTTTTTACATTGAGGGAAACGATGTGGCCATGGCGGCACGTAGAGTTTCAATCACACGCCAAAAGCAGTAACCTGCTGTCACTCAAAAACACAATGTCCAATCTCTCCCAAACTTCGCAGGCATGATGAGAGTCGAGCTCAGAAGTGTTTGTAAT
>VUQR01011766.1:0-13365 GCA_015108515.1 Hemichromis elongatus
CAGTGAATGTCACAGTTGCTCCACAAAAAGCCAACAAAGGCAGATTGCAGTGTAAAAGCTGTATCCATGTGAAAACAAGAGTGACACACCTCCTGCTGTCTGACATGCAGGTTTATCCCTGTAGTGTGCTCATCTGTCTTATAGTGGACAAAAACTATTTTTTGGAGTGGCACAAATAATTTGTGTGCCTTTTTATTTGATGCAGAACAGCTGATTGTTCTGTAAATAGTTTTAAATGGTTATTTACAAAAACGCCTGAGGCCTTGGCTGCATTTTTAGGTAAATAATACCATATAACTTTGTTGTTTGCAAAACTTGTGCATGATTTTTAGAAATGTACAATTTCTATTTGCATTTTAAGTTATGAAAATGATTCGTTAAACATTTTTGTGGTTTTTACAGTAAAAAATATAACTTTTTTCTACTCGGATTTTAAATTTTTTGTCTGAATTTAGATCTATTGTGCTAATACAGTGTGTCAAAATGAAGAAATAACTCCATTTTCAGATATTTGAGGTTGTGCTGAAAAAAAATGATACCAAACAAGGCAAGATAAACACCTTTTAAAGGTGAAATAGAGGTCAATTTAAAAGTAGTCAAAAATGACCATTTATACCCCGGACCCCAGAGGGTTAAAGGAATGTTAAAAAATTTAAATTTTATATGTGATCCACCCATTAGAAATGAAAGACCCATACTCTTATGGAGTCAAAGACAGTAACATGTAGAAGAGAACGGGGAACTGAGAGTGTGAATAGCTATAGGGTTTGTGTGAAATGTTGTGTACACTTCACTGCCATTTAACAGCCGCCTGTGCTGTGCAGTTGCCTTGCATTCAGAGCAACCTCATGTTTTACATAATAAAATTACAGAATATTTTTACTCTGACTTCAGTGTTTTACATTTAAATGATACATTTGAGTTTTTTGTGCCAAAAATAATGCTCCTACGAACATACACTTTAGACATGTCAAAGGTACACAAACGAGCAAATTAGGTAAGCAGTAAAAGTAAGAAATGTGTTGTAACCGTGTGTGTGTTTGTGTGTGGTTTCTTTTGTTACAGACATGCACAGGCGCTCGCTGCTTTGCAAGCTTATTCTCACTGGCTTGCACAATTTTACAGTGAAGTCCACAGTCAAAACCAGAGCCAGTTCATCAACCTCATTAAGTCTGCAGTTGACGCCAGTAGCCCACTCATCACAGCCAAGGTAGCTTCAGTTTCAAACATGTTACATTCCCGCCTTTATTAATGATCTATTGAAATTTAGAGAAGAGGTTTGGAAATAATTTGTGCAGAATCTTTTACTCAAGTAAACCTGAGTTTATAAAAACCTGCATGTCACAGACACAGTAAGTTTCATGTTGCAACAGTGGTTTAAAAATTAAGGAAGAAGTATAATTTAGAAACTGTTAACCAAAGCTTAAAACATGCAGTCTACATTCACAGTATTTATGTATGTTAAGTTTAAGTTGAGTTTAAATGAAACACCTGATCCATACAGTTTATCTTGCCCTAGCTTGTATTTATAACAATGCTGCAAATTTAAATTGCTGTAAAATATATTTTTCTACTTTCAGTCTGATTGAACATTTTTACATTTAAATCTTTAGGTACCTGAAAAGTTGCTGCTGTCATCATGCCATCTGATGGTCTCCATAACGTCTACAGTGAGGCCCGTGTTCTTGGTTACTTTGCCAGCTGTTCAAAACATCTTCAACCTGATTACCACAGAAAATCAGACACGCAGACTTCCCCAGGAGGTAAATGTTATACTTTCATTTTCCATCAATCAATATATTATATTTAGTATCATGTTTCAGTCAATTTCTCTCTGTACAGCATAACGACGTGAATATGTACATTTTTTTTAAAAAGGTGTCAGCAATTTAAATTTTCTCAATGACCTTGAACATGAAGTAAATGAAGTAATCTTCTCGTACAGGCTCACATGTTGGTGTGTAGGGCTTTATCCAATATGCTGCTGCTCCCTTGGCCAAATTTACCAGAGAGTGAACAACAGTGGCAAACGCGCTCAAGCAACCATGCCAGCCTGCTGGCTGCACTCACTCGAGAATACCGTATCTTAAGAGGCACAGTGAACATTACTTCACGGCAACCTGGCCTGAATGACGGTCAGTATTTACTTAGGTTTCATAACTCCTTATCTCTTTTAATTTTATTATGCTGAGTCACTTTTTATCCCCCTCCTAATTATGTTTTCTTTCATGTAGTCAAAGCAGTCATACAGCAGACTCTGCCTGTGCTTAGAGACATAGTGGACAGCGTCTCCAGTGAATCCACGAAGTCACGTCAGATCTGTTATCAGAGTCTTCAGGAGTCAGTCCAAGTGTCCCTCAGCCATTTCCCAGTGTTTATTCAGCAGCCAGGTCAGTTTTGATATCTGTAGTTTGGCTCATTCTCAGTCTTAGTGCCACAGCATGCTCACGAGTCTTAGAACTTTTCCTTCCAAAAGCTTTTAATCAGCACATGGTGCTACAATGCAGTATTTCCTTGTTTTTGTTTTTACAGATTAATTTGTATTCTACTGGTGGCTGACATTAATTTTCTATTAAATAACCAACTAGGGCTGTTCGATATAACGATATATATATCGGATGACGATATAAAAACGTCTATCATTTCACATTACACTATCGTTTGTTTCAGGGTGTCGCAAAGTAAATTGTTTACAGCAATATTTTTTCATCGTTTTGATGGTCACTGTAGTATTCATTTCTTAAAGGTCTCGCTTTTTTTACATTTAAAATAACCACACTACGGACTGACAAGCGACTGTTTTTATGTGTTGCCGTTAGCAACAACGACGGTAAAACCATCGCGTGGCTCCGCTGTCCGCTTGTTTATTTTTTTTGTTTATTTATTCCATAAATCTTTCACAATAAAGCTGAAGATCCTGTTGAGATTTTTCAAAATAAACTGAATCACATGAAAGAGTATGCAGGCGGCCGTTACAACTTATGTCTAAAAATTTCTCGCTTCATGCATCGGTCAAAAAATCATGTACCTGAAGTCGACTTCAGGTACACGACGCCCAGCCGAAAACACTTTATGCACGTCGTGCTGCCCGAGATTTACAGGATTTACAGAGAATGTAATTTTTTTGTAATTTATATCGTTGTCAGGACGATAAATGTCTTATATCGGGATATGAGTTTTTGGTCATATTGCACAGCCCTACAGCCAACACCACTATTTTACAGCCAGGACTGAGATTAAAAACACACTCCGGATCAAAAATGCCCTTTCATTAAGCTTGTGGGGTTTTTTTCTTGGTTTTCATCGCTTTTTAAATATAAATACTTCATCTAAATGTGTATAATGATTTCAAACATAATTGCAAAATTAAGAATGAAAATCTTTTATACCTTCACTCAGACTTTTGTCTCAGCCCAGCTCATCTTTATGGTCCACTTTTGCCTCTTTTCCACCGACTTGACTCTACTCTTTTTAGCCGTTTTCCATTACATCTGAGTATCACATCAGTGTGGGTGGGATCATAGCAACGTGGCCCAGATCTCCCATAATGTTATTTGTATGTGACACAAACAACACAACAATGGGTGACGTCCAGGCAATGGTATACCTGCTGCTAAGGAGTCGCTCTCGTGACTCAGCGACGTCACTCCCTGGGCAGTCAGTGGCATGCAGGCTGTTGACGTCACATTTTCAGATCAAGTAATTTGGTACCTCAGCTGAATAAGTACTGAGAAGTACCAGGTATCTACCACCTAATGGAAAACCTTAAAAACTGAGTAGAGCTAAGTAATAGGGTTTGGTGGCCACAGCACAGACTTTGGGTGTCACTTATCTAGAATTTAATCTTGATTCACTTGCATATATTTAAAGTCCACAGTGAAACTGATTACTATGAATACTGAAGAAGATGTTTTCTCTAACTTTAACCACTGCATGGAAGATAATTCACATAGCAACAGACCAGATCCACATGTTAGGTAAGCTCTCCAGTTTTGTTAATTCTCATTTCTCTTTTGTAGATGTGACAGATGAGATGTTGGCCTTCTTCTTGACGTTGTTCCAGGCGTTACGAGTCCAGATGGGTGTTGCATTCACAGGACAGATCATCCACACGTTTCTTAGCATGTTCACCAGGTTAAAAAAAAGCTTCTAGCTCAAGACGTAATGTCAAACAAAAGCCACCTGTTGCAGTCACATTTATGTTACGTCATCTTAACACTGAATAACTTCTGTTGTTTTCATTTGCTCTAGGGAGCAGCTGGCAGCCAGTATTTTGCATGAGGGCAGTGCAGGGTGTAGGGTGGTGCAGAAGTTCCTGAAAATCCTGCAGGTGGTGGTGCAAGAGCCCGGTCAAGCTTTTAAGCCCTTCCTACCCAGCATCCTTTCTTTGTGCATGGAGCAGGTCTACCCGGTTGTGGCAGAGGTCAGTGGCATCATTGTTTTGTTTGTCTTTTGGGTATGTTCTAAAATGTCATCTGTGATGTCACTTCTTTTTTTTAGGAAAGTACACATACTATACCTTTTTAAATATGAATGCATGAATTTCTGGTTTGTTTGACAGAGATCCTCTCCAGACATCAAGGCCGAGATGTTTGAGTTGCTATACCAAATACTTCACCAAAACTGGAGGTACTTCTTTAAAACTTCAGTCTTAACAAGTGTCCAAAGAGGAGATTCAGAAGACACAATGGAAAATGAGGCCCAATTCACAGCTGCCATGCAGGTGCGTTCATGCATGTTGAACAGCCCTAACACTTGTAATGTGACATTTACAGAACTTAAAATTGTAATATCCTCTCAAAACCAATGGAAATTATTTTTTAAGAATTGTCAACTGCAGGATAGGTGATTGTTGACGTTGTTGAATCTAGTCCCACTAAATTTTCTGACTTGTGCTGAAATGTCTTTTCTAGGCTTTTGGACAGTCTTTCCTGCAGTCTGATATCCACATCTTCAAGCAGAATCTGTGCTATCTGGAGTCTCTCAACAGCAAGCACAAGTTGTACCACAGAGTGAGTTCAACTCTTGTCAGGATCTTATATTCTGCCTGTGACCAAATAAGAGATGTGGCGCCTTATTTAACATGTAACATCCTGTTATTTCCAAAAGGGGGAACTAGCGTTCTATTGTTTCTGTTTTAGATGTTAATAGTATGACAGTAATTTTTTTTGGACCACAGTTTCTAATGTACAGAAATCTCAAGCCAAACCAATCGGCCTTCCTTCTAACTTGTCGTTGTGTCTCTAATAATCACTAGGTTTAAATGAATTTAAATAATGTAATTTAGTTATTTTGATTATCTGTTATTAAAACTTTGACAGAATTGAATCTAATTCTTGCACAGTGCAGCCAAGGCAGCACAAATTTCACTCATCCACACGTGTGAGTTGTGTAACACATGTACCGACTTCCCTCTCATTCTGATTTTCTTTTTTTGTGTGTGTTTGTGTGTCCATCAGAAGCTTTTCCGGACCTCAATGCTCTTCCACTTCATCAATGTGCTGCTGCAAGTCCTTCTTCACAAAAGTCACGACCTTCTTCAGGAGGAAATCACCCTCGCCATTTACAACATGGCCTCTGTCGACTTCGATGCCTTTTATTCGGCCTTCATGCCAGAATTCCTCAATGGCTGCCACGGTGTGGACAGCAGCCAACGAGCTGTTCTCGCACGTAATTTCAAGCTTGAACAAGTAAGTTAAGTGGCACTTTCTAAAAAAAATGCTGCACACGGTGTTCTGTGGGCTTGCAAGTTATTGTCCCCCAATTAGTTAATATGGGTAAATGTATCTCAGGGACTGTTGGCGCACACAGGAATTTCCACTTGTTGCACAAATGATGTGGCAACAGTACTTAGATTGCTCCAACAGTTGCACATAGAATTCAAGTTAGTCTTTTTTTTAACCTTTTTCTTTTGCTTTTTTTAAGAATTGTAATCATTTTCAGCAGCATCTTATCTGCTATAAGCTGCTGTCCCACCTCCTTGCGTTCCGTAAACTTTGGCTGCACAGTAAATAAGTAGTTATTATTTACACACCCAGGTGTTTTCATTTGTGTGATAAGACCACTCCTCTGGACTGTTTTGGGGTGTTTTTTGTGTGTGGATGTGCATAAATGAAATTTTTCAGGGTTCACTGTTTCTGGTTGTGCAGGCGAAACTACACCCTTATTTTTCTTAGAACTTACATGAGTTTGTAGCCCTCACATCATGCACAGTGAACATCTACCAACCTCTAAGCCTAACAAAATAAATAAACACCCTTTGTGCTGCTGTACATTAACATTGACATACTTGATGTAACGAGAGCCAACATAGGGGAGCCAGCTAACTTCCTGTTCATCCATTTCTACAAAAATTAGCTGAAGGTAAACAGGGAAGCCAATTTGGTCTGTGCGTGCGTTTACCTAATGCCTACTGATTGGTCTATTTAAAGATTTGCAACAAGACGTCGCCACTTGATGGCACCAGTTTCCACACAATAACCAATACGTGCTAAAAGCTACTAATCTTTAACTGTGTGTATAAGAAGTAGCTTTTGTGGTGGTCTCATCACAGAGACCCCCACAAAAGCCTGCTGCTGGTATTTCATGCTTGAAATGAAATATAAATTCAGCACTACAGTATTTCCGCGCCACATCGCGGTTTACCTTTCGTGGACTTGCTACATTGCAGGTTCATCTGTAAATTTATGTCATGGAAATTTAGCAGATTTTTACTTACAGTATTCCCCGGATTAACACAGTATTTCAGCACCTTGTGTGAAACGAGGAGGTTTAGGGAGTGGGAGTTGTTGAGAGGTTTTGGATAAAAGTATATATTATAGGTTTGCTGTTCTATCAGTCATGACTGTGTCTACTTACTGGATATGTGTTGTTGTGCATTTCTTTCATAAATTAATATTAGTGTGTATTCCTTCTGCTCGTTCCTAAGGACCTGCCTTCGTTCACTCAAAGCGTGCAGCGGTTGGTGAACGATCTTCGCTACTACAGACTGTGCAACAGCAGCCTGCCCACTGGCACCATCAAGCTATAGCACGATGACTGTTTGAACCACTCCACATAACGACTATGATTTCAAGGACTGCCTGTGCTGACCACTTTCCCCAACACTCCTCCAATTCAGCTTTGCACCACCTTTTCAAAGTAACAGGATGGAGCGACACACATTGTTCGGTTAGGTAATTGGAGGTTGAGGATGCTGCTGATGTTTTTATTTGATTTCTACTGTAGATGGTTGGCACATTACTATTTTTAAGGCAGTGCCCTCCTTGTGAATTGCCAATGAGTTTGGTGAGAAATATAAACCTGGTCTGCAGTTGGCTTTTGCCCAGACCTGGAGCAGTCTGAGCCAGGCCTTCTTTCCCACGCATCTGCTACAAAGCAGGGCTGGGACGGAGCACTTTCAACTCATTTTGAGTTTTGTTTTTGATTTAGTTTTCTTTAATGTCTGCTTTTATTCATTTTGCCTTTTTAATCTCCAAAGGAGACAGACTCTCAACTTAAGATCTTTCATATCATTCCATTCTGAAAAGAGAAAACCTGCTTGAGTAATAAAGTGCTTTTTTAATAAAACCTTTGACTGATCTGTGTGCCCTCTGCTGGTCATGTTACTGTATTCATAATGAGAATATTTTATTAGAGATTGTTTTCCTTTACTTCACCACAGTCATCTACTTCTAGTGTAGAATATGTTTTAGCCTTTTTATTTATTTTTTGTTTATTTGTAATATCCCAAAAAATTTCTTTTCTGATCTACTGCATCAGGCAGAACTTGTCTTAACTCTAAGAACAGAAGCCTTGAGACATGACATCACATACAATCAATAACATGACAAATGTATGAAGGCTCATGTGCACAAGGTGGAAACGAACAATGATACATCTTCATAGATTATGAAAAAATGTCACAAACTGAAGTAGCAAAGACACGGCTCCAGTGTTGTCTAACCTTGTGTATCCTAAAGTTTTTACATTAAATGTGACTGCTTACTGGACTCTGTCAAATGCACTCAGTTTGATAAGAGTTATGAAATGTCACCTTGATGCTGTGCTGTCAGCATCAAGTCTAGACTGCAAACAAAGATTTTGTTTAGGAAAATATAACGGGAACTGCGGTTTATTGAAACATCTGTAAATATAAATTAGTAAGGCAATTCTAACAAACCTGTAAGTCAGTTTGACCAGCTTTACTCCTCTACACTGTCATAACTCTCTTAGTCAAACTGTGCCTAACTGTTCTTCAGGAATAGTTCTCCAGGCTTCTTGAAGGATGTTCAAAGCTCTTCACTGGATGTTGGCTGCGTTTTGATCTGTCCTCTTTCAAGTTGATGCCACGCTGCTTCAGTAATTTTGCAGTCTGGGCTCCAATTTGTGTTTTTCTATCCAGGAATGATTTTACTACACTCCTTTGTAAACATTGTCATGCTGAGTAATGCAGCTGTTGCCAGGTGGTTTTGCATGGTTTTTAAATCAAGTTAACTTATTAATGGTAAAAAGTTATCCAAACCTACCTTCATGAATCATAAATTAATTGTGATTAGCCACATTTTTGGGGGGAAAGCTGAGTTCAGTTTCACTCGCCACACCCAGGACAGATTACTGCCAGACCTGTTGGATCAAGAAATCACTTAACCAGAACCTGTCTGACAAAGTAAGGTACGCTAAAAGACAAAGAAAAGGCAGCACATCATGACACCATTATTCCCAAATAGAGAAAACTTGTGGTGAATGTTTCCAGAAGCAGACAGCCTACCAAAATTACTCTTAAGAGTACTGACGACTTATCCAGGAGTTCACACGAGAACCTAGAACGACATCTAGTTCATGATTCAACAATAAGAAAGAGCCCGGGCAAAAATGGCCTCCACAGGAGTCCAAAGAAAAATACAACTGCTGACCAAAAAGAACTCGAAGGTTTGTCTCATGTTTACAAAAAACCATGTTGATGATCCCCAAGATTTCTGGGAAAATATTCTGTGGAGTTGAGAAAAAAACTGAACTTTTTTGGAAGGTTTGAGTCCCGTTTCATCTGCAAAAAACAAGCATTTCATAAAAAGAACATCATACCAGCAGTCGCACATAGTGGTGGCAGTGTGGAGGTCTGGGGCTGCTTTGCTGCTTCAGACATGGATGACTTGCTGTAATTGATGGAACCATATTTTTCTAATATTAAAATTTGTTTGATGATCTGAAATATGAAAGAGTGACAAATACTCAAAAAACTAAGAAACCAGTAAGGTGACATACTTTTTTCATACAGTTCTCTATATATGATTGTTAAGCTTGTATTTGATGCTGATCAAAACCTTAATTCAGTGAAGTTCTAGTTACATCCACAGGTCAGTTAAATATTTTGTTGAAATAGCACCTAACAGTTAAAATGTAAATGTGCCAGATCTTCTTAAGGAAAATCACAGATTTGCAAATGTGAGCTGTGGGGGCTGAATGACTAACAGACATCTGAAAAGTACAGATTTCTTTAAAACAACAAAAAAAAAAGAAAAAAAAAAGACCAAAGTGAAGTGAAGTGATCACCGTTCGGCTCTTTAACTGAGCCAGGTTTCACCAGCAGAAAAGAGAAAATATAACTTAAATAAGATTTATGCATGGAAGTGTTTCTATTTTAATCCATCGGGTTGAAAGCTAGGGGAGATTTTGAGTGACGCACGCGTGTACGGAGACCTAAAGAGCAAAGACGGGTCTGGCATCACTGGAGTTAAATGTTTCAGATTGAGTGGCAATGTGGAGAGACGCACAGAGGGATGACTCGTGAGTTTTTATTGATGAGGCTTGACTTCACTCAATAGAGGCTGATAAAACGCACGTCACATTACCGCCATGCTGCAGCTGCGCGTTTTTAACAGACTTCTCCAGCACTTTTATTGGAGGACTCAAGAATCCACAAAAAGTCTGTTACCTAGTTTTCCTTCTCAGCTGTGGGGTGGATATAGATTTACCTGGCGCAGAAACAAATCATGTAAGTGACTCGTTTTATACCAGCTGCTAAGCAAAGCCATATATTTTGCATAGTAGATACATAATATTAATTCTTCAGGTAGAAATTACGTGATTAATTTGTTAAGAAGGGGCGATTTAAAGCATTTAAATGCACATTTTAATTTTTAAGTGAATTTTCATGAATTACGAATTAAACTTTTGCACAGTATTTTAAACACGGGGTTTTCATCTATCAAACTGTCACTGTCAAATCCGATTTTAAAAGATTTTTGTTGGCACAGAGCCTAACAAACTTTAGCCTAACTCCAAAGCGCAAAGTTTATTTGACCCAAACTTAACGGACACATTTGGGAAAACAGACTTGCTTGCCAAAAGCGCGGGGTCATGAACTGGAACTAGGTTAGGGGTACAAAAGTTAAGCCGTGCGCAATAGTGCCACAAAACCCAAGTCCCATACAACACACCCAACTCTCTGTGTCAGAAGCAGACTTCTATCCAGCCCGCCATGGTGTCGCTGTATTTCGCTGTCACAGCCGGTCTTAAAGATGCAACGAGACTGCAGTTCTCGTGGATAGTCACGTGTGTATAATTGTTAGCGTGCAGTCACTCATAAGGGGCTGTGTGCGACGTCTATTCTGGGTGTTCTGTAGCGGAACAAAAGCCATACCTTTCATACGCAGTTTTGCTTAGTGAGGGTTGTTGGTCTGTTTTGGGGGCGCAAACTCACATGAGCGCGTTAGTTTATCTAGTTGTCTGTTTAAGGAACTAGGGGGACACATCTGTGTGGGGCTCTGTAACATCGCTTATGACTTTTTGGTGTTTGATGTGATTATGGTATATGCTGATATGATAAATACCACATAATATAATTTATAAAGCGAAACACTTGAATACTTTAGCTTGGTGGGTTTCCCTGCAGTATGGTTAACAGCCATTGCTGCTCTTCTGTGTCTGCACACATCAGGTCTTCCAGATGTGAGGGAGAGGACTCTCATAGCCGTGAAACCAGACGGAGTTCAACGACGTCTTGTGGGGCAAATAATTCACCGTTTTGAGCAGCGGGGATTCAAACTGGTTGGCCTGAAGATGGTGCAGGTATAAGAGTTTGAAGTGTGTGTGTGTGTGTGTGTGTGTGTGTGATCTGCAAGCTTTGTGTTGAATCTGTCTCTGTTTAAAAGGTGTCTGAGGATCTTCTGTCTCACCACTACTGTGAGCTGAGAGCTAAGCCCTTCTATCCTAGTCTGCTGCACTACATGACCTCAGGGCCTGTGGTGGTCATGGTGAGCGCTCCTCTGTCTGCCTCCTTCGAGGATACTCCTGGTTTTCTCCTGGTTACTTTTCTGCTTATTCTTTTTATACATTTTCAGCGGGTTTACCAGTCTTACCGATAAATGCTGCTTTACTTATATTTAGGTATGGGAGGGGCCCAATGTAGTCCAGACATCACGTAAAATGGTCGGACATACTAACCCAACTGAAGCCCAAGCGGGCACAGTCAGAGGAGATTTCAGCGTCCATGTCAGCAGGTAAGCTGACCTTATGTCATTTCATTATGTGTGCTGATATTTGTGATATAAAACAACTTTTTAACATTAAAGCCTATGAAGGCATGTGCTTTTCTGACGTGGCAGTACAGTAACCATGCGTGTTGGTCATTAAAGGAACGTTGTCCATGCCAGTGATTCACTGGAGGGTGCTCAAAGGGAGATCAGGCTGTGGTTTCAGGGAAAGGATCTCCTGAACTGGGAATGCTGTGACCGTGGCAACATGATGGAGGACTGAAGATGCTTGACAGTTCAAGGCAGTGAGAATCAGTAATAACTACCTCTTCTCCTGCTGACAGTGCCACCACAGTTTATCTCTCTAAGTAATTTACCTCATTAAGTGCACTAAGAATCAAAAGATTTTTGCTAAAGCAAATGTGAGATTTTAGAATTCAGGCTACTTTACCAACTATGCATATGTATATATATACTATAGCCATCTTAGTCTTAGCATTGGGTTATTATTGCTGTAAACCAACCAGCTACAACCATGGAAAAATACTGACTGGGACTACTGGGCATGCACTAAGGCTCAGTGGCTCCTGATCCAGAACCCCTGCTGTCAGTTTCTGCTTCATTCATAAAGGTAACTATCTTTCCAAAGAAGGTAAAAAGAACAACAACCAAAAAGAGTTTCAAATAAAAACGATTACATACAAAATCTCTGCAAAAAGAGAGCAATGTTCAGGTGCAGAATGTCTCATAAGTCTGCAAGCAGCCATAATGATACCTAGTCCAACCAAACAGATGCGAGTTTTGGATCACAAAGAGAAACAAAATGATCACATGCAAAAAATGTTTGGTTTTGGTTTTTATTTTGATCTGCAAGTCTTTCAGAGTGCCTGCCTACTCCAGCAGAGTAATACATCTGCCCACTTTGGAAAAGTGATTCAGTAATGGTATGAAGAACATAGAAAGCTCAAAGCGTTCACTTGGCTTCCAAATTCAGATTATAGACTCAAACAGATTATAATCTGTTTGAGTTTCTGTGGGCAGTGCCAGAAAAATGAGTGTAATGCACAGAAATACAACCTTTTAAGTTAAGACTTGAAGGATCTGCTGCTAACATCTTGGTGCTTGATACTACAGGGTCCAGTTAGAAGACTGATCAGAGCTGTTTTGGTACCATAATGGGGCCACAATATTATGCAGGTAGTCTTTTTTGGGACTGATGAGCATATTCTTTGTGGTTAATAGTTATATGCGCTTGGTCTAACAAGAAAAAAAATATATATATACTCACACACACACACATATTTTGGCCTATTGTATGGCCCAATGTATTATGGTGATTATTCTCATTAACAAATATAATTATTATTTAGTCTATACATAACTAAACTGTTTACTTGACCTCTGTCCTCAGATAACCTAAGTGCAATTTTTATATGTGATTGAAATTTTGCTATACGTTTTTTAACTGAAAACATGAAATAATCTTTCTACCTCTCAAGAAATGAAACAAGAATTTTCATCATAATGTTAACTAACTGCTATCACGTATCAGAGTTTTTATGTGAGTTTACATTTGTAGTATCACTTTCTCTTAGTTATTTTTAATCATGATGTTTAACTGTTTGCACTGCTCCTAAAATTGCTAAAGTATTAAAGTGATGAGTCTATATACAGTTGCCATCTGTTTATGTATAATTTGTACAACGAGCACAAAAATAAACAGTTATATATATAGAGAGAGAGAGATATTGCCATTTTTATACACACATACACGCACATATATATCTCAGTGTTGTAAATTATGGTGTATCAGACCAATAAGCATTGAGAAGACAACATATATTTTTAGGTTATGGAGGTTGGGGGGGCTTACTGTCAATGATACAAATACGTTAACTGCAAAAATAAATAA
>VUQR01011767.1:0-18954 GCA_015108515.1 Hemichromis elongatus
CAGAAAGCCACAGCAGTCCTTTTTATTTGAAGATATCAGTAGTCATGTAGAGCCAGGTTGAAGTCTACATTTGTATAAGTATATTTGTCTAAGTGTTTTGTTGTTATTTTTTGCATATGTTTTGATTAAACAAAAAGAATCACTGGAAAACCGGGCAGCACATTAAAGTATATCTGCATTTCGTTGTGTCTAAAGACTGTTTGTTTGTGCCACAGCTCTACTTGTTTTTTTGTTTTTTTTTTTGTGGTAACTGGAGCAAGTCCAAATGGACCCTGTAGTTGTTAGGGAGAATGTTGCTGCATCCCACTGAGAAGGATCTGGGACAAATGATAGATAGCCTTGGGCAGAGGAAGTGAGGGGTGACTCTGGGAAACATGGAGGATAAGTGCATACTCTGGGGTGAGTGGCTGGGGTCATGGATGTATTGAGGACATTGGAAATAAAGGATCGTATCTGGTATATAAGGCAGTGTTTGATCTAGTGAGGACAAATTCTCAATACAGAGTGATGGAAAGTTTAGGCCACATACTCACTTAATAAACAAAAACAAAAAAAAACCAAAACCAAAACAAATTAAAAGAGCTTATATATGTCACAATACGCATAAATCGTGGAGAAGCAAGTGTGAATTTATAGAATAATGCCTGTGATATAAATTCAATGAGGATGGATAATTTGGACGAACTGAAAATGATCTATTGAGATAGAGAAGTTAATGCATTTGGTGATTAGTACTTAAAATGTACTTCAGTCAGTGCTCCTGTCTAGGAAACATCACTGGTGATAGGATTTTGGACAGGACACCCTGGAGTCTAATCACTGGTGGTGGTGCAGTTGAAGATGGAGACACGAATTGGTCTGAAAGGGAGAATTACAGACAGCACCGATTTAAACCATGCACAGTTGAGGCTGATTGGCCAAAGATGATGACCAGGAAGATGATTGGTCTAGAGTAATGATGAGTATGACAGTGTGGGAAAATGGTAGTAATGTAAAGACTGGACTAGCAGCTAAACAGCCAGAAAAAACACTTATTGAACTTGCGCATAAGCTTCATGTTTATCCGGTAACTGTATCCACACAGAACCTGTAGCTGGCAATGCTGTTATTCACTTTGAGTATTAGAAACAGTTATTGAACAGCAGTCAGTTTGAACCATAGTCAGCTTTTCAAACGTTACAGTGTGAGTATAAAATGCTGACGATTAGCCATTAAGCAACTGTGAAGCTGTTGTGCTTTTTATTTTGAGCCACATTTTCACACACTGTTTTATCAATTTATATTATTAGGTATCTGCATATAGTTAATCTTTCAAAAAAATGCTAAGAATGTTATTATTATTACGAAGAAGAAAAAGACATCCCTCTGTGCTGGTGGGTGGGTGGAGGCTACGTATCCAGGGAGAATCTTATAAAAAAATTGCAAAGTGACTAAATTTATACTTCCACTACCACTAACACATATCAGGTGAAAGTAATAATTGAAACTTGTCAAGTGACAGGTTTCAATTATTACTTTGAGTTTAATTAAATCATTAAGCTAATGACATCTATTCCACCTTTACCATTTATTCTGTTACCTTTTTATTTTACTGTATTCAGTGCCAAGCATTTATGACATGTTATGGACCTAGTTATGATGCACTCTCATTTGTTAAAGTACTGGGAAACTGGGAAAGTGCACAGGAAAACTGGCTCATAAAATATTGTATACAAGTCTGGTCATATTCTATTTTTTTGTTCATGGAAACAAAAACAACAAAAACAAACATCAAAAAACAAAATAATGGGATAATTTGTCTACTTTGGATTTTATTGTTTATTATTTACAGACTTGTCTACAAGCTACTGTAAACAAAATGCAAACAAAAACGCACAGACAAAAAAAAAGAAAGAAAAAAACCCCAAACAAATAGTTTACTGTCAGAAAATTACCAGGAGAAATAACAAATTTGTTTAATGTTGATTGTTTTACAGTGTAGAGAACAAGCATTGTTGTTCAGAAACTCTTGAAAGCATGTAAGTGAACAAGACCTTTGCACTGGGTTACATGCTCTTTCATCATGTTGAAAATAGGCACTGTAGCTTAATCTCTGTTAGTCCGATATTACCCTTTGTACTTCTGTAAAAATCAATAGCAGAAAATGGACTTCAGTCACTGCTTCTGTCTAGCAAACATATACTAAAAACAATAAATACCTCCTGTTTTTTGAAGGATCCATTCATATGTGAATTTAAATAAATGTACTCAATGACAAATGGCATTAGGGGTGAGCGCCACAAACACTCCATGGGGAAGTCAGAAAGCCCTAACACGAAAAAATGTTGAATTTGAACTCCAATCAGATACAAAAATAGCTGGAAAAATATAGGTGGCAATCTCTATGTTGAATAAAGGTATTACCGTAAGTGCTTGGAAAGAATTTAATTGATAAATAGCTTTAAAAAGTATAAAATTACAGTTTGTTACAAAGTTTTATTGTTGGAGTTAATTTGGTAAATCCCTGAGAGATTTTGATGACTTCTGGAAACTGAGATATTGAAAAGACAACAAAGTTGATAATATTGGCACATCAAAGGAGATCCAGTCCATATCATGAAGTGGTAGTGAAAAGGGCAGTGTTGTCTCTTCAAGTCACTTTCAAATCAATTTGTTGATGGATGACATGCCTTTTGTGAAATGGACTAGCCAGCTTGTGTCACACTTGAAGAAATTGCCTTTGAATAGCAAAATGGCAGTTTTTGAACCCTGGTTGTCGTCCTTTAAACTCTGTCATTTGTAACATTGCCGTGTGGCTGCAGAGTACACTTGGTGCAATAAGAGATGGTACCCTCAAGAAATCTCAAAATAAATGAACTCCCCCTGGATTTTCCCCCAAAAAGCTAAAGTGCAAGCTTCGATGCACCTACTCGCTTTGAAATCAGCCACTGTTTTTTGCAGCTTTCTTAAAATACAAATAGGCACACAAACACACACTTTGTCTCTTCACACCCTGAGCTGCCACAGCTGGCTGATGGGATAAGGGCAGAAGCAGGTAGGCCAGCTAGGCTCTGTGCCACAGCTCCCGGCTCCAGGGCAGTTGTGCGCCTCGCAACATGGTGGACGAGGAAGCAAACAGGGGAGAGAGCCACAGCTACTATATCCCTGGGCTGTGTGGCATCGCAATGACTGCCACAACCCTGACATAAGCCCCGGCCAAAGATGATGGCTGTGTGCCCTTGCTCCAGACCTCTGCCTAAGTTATTCACTCCAGCCGAACACTTTCAGAGCCCGCTTCAATTATGGAACGAGGCCCCATACTTAACGCTTACACAAAAGCACCTTCTACCCTGAGAATAAGACAACACATCCTGGATGACGAAAAACACCTCCTGCAATGTTATGCTGGGTTTTAAGGAGAGAGTGAGATGAATGAGAAACAGTGAAAATTAAATGCAGCTGGATGCAGGTTTTCCCGCCTTGGGCTTCAAGTCTGTCATCGGGCCTCCATCGCCTTGTTTCAGACACTCACCGTCAATGTATCAGGCAGACCCCAGCCTCGAGGGTACAGACCTTCTGCATGCATACTGACGAACCTATAAACAGGCCATTTATTCCCATGACATACTACACACTCTCGTCTGACAGGATGTGGGCAGATTGCTCTAACAATATATCCTTTAGACCATCTTTAAGAAATGTGTATACTTCCACATCCCACGCACGGTTAAAAAAGAAAAAAGATAAACCCGCATCCTGCTATTTTAGCTATGTACAGTGCATAACACAAATATATTCGCTGCTTTCCCCCCTGTCTGTGTTGGATATGGTGCACTTATCTTCTGTGTGCCAACATTTTAGAGGGGGAAAAAAATATATTGCCTTTGGCTCCTTCGTGACACAATTTCTTATTTCTGTGAAAGCTGACCACTGGCACACGCTGGTGAAGTGCAATAGTAATCACATATAAAATAAGCAATGTCTTGGTTTTACTGGCTTGATTTATTTTCTCCGTATGCCCGATTTGCATTTAACTTTAGCACGTGCATAGTGAGGGAATGAAAAGATCGGACGGAAAATCGCAAAAAAATGTTAAATGAAAAAAGAGAAAAACATGGTATGAAGGAGGAGTGAAGGAAAGCGTTTACGTCTAATCTGAGAATAATGGGGAAAGATCGCCAGCAGATTGAGTGGAGGCTGAACTGGGAGAATCGGTGAGGTCTGTGTGCTGTAGAGCAGCTCTGCCACAGAGAGAAGAGTCAGCCAGCATGTGCATCATGCACACACAGACACAATAGAAAAGCACACTGAATGAGGTCCTCATAGCCAATGTTTCCTCCTTTGCTTCAGTCTCCTTGAACTGTCACTATGCTTACACACTGAATCACGAGACACTGCTGAGGAAATGACACTAGTTATCCCCAGCAATACCCGCTAGAGAGCTGTGTGGGTCTGTGTGTCTTAGAGTGATTTTGTAACTAGGTCAGACGATTGGAAAAGACATAGATCCAGCATGCTGCTGCTGATAATGTCCTCTGTATGGCCTACAGAGGAGAACACGTTCATTCATCTCGTCTCTCATCATTAATAACCTTTTTCTTTTCCATAAGACAGATTCCATATGACCAAAACCCGAGAAATTCACGAGAAAATGAAGCAGAACTAACGAGAAAGTTCATGTGTTGTTCATATAGTGGCCCAGTGTTCATACAGCGATACTCGTAGTGTGAGGTACGGCGCCTCGGGCAA
Source organism: Hemichromis elongatus (assembly GCA_015108515.1). Taxonomy (NCBI): domain Eukaryota; kingdom Metazoa; phylum Chordata; class Actinopteri; order Cichliformes; family Cichlidae; genus Hemichromis; species Hemichromis elongatus. The sequence goes on from VUQR01011767.1 coordinate 4,729, forward strand.
GGTTCCTATTAGCAAATGCCTGCAGCAAAAAAAGAGAGCCAAGTGTAAAAATGAAGTGACGAATGACAGGGGAGTATGTTTTAGTATTAAGATGGTTTCTGCTTAGACTACAACATATACACGTGTTGTTTCGCGAGCATCCACATGTTGTTCTCTTTAAAGAGAACAGCAAGAAGGAAAAACGGTAAAACAAATTCAACCCCTTCCTCATGAGGTGTCACAGTACATTGACCAATCTACTGAATCAGCAGCCTGACTTTGGAATTATATTAATGTTTTTTTTACAGCCACAAACTACCAGAAATGTGATTTAAGTGGCATTGAATGTGGCTTGGTTGTTGTTGTTGGTTCTATTTCAGAAACAGCTGATCTTCTGGGGTTTTCATGCACTACCATCTCTCGGGCTTGCAAAGAGCAGTCTGAAAAAGAGAAAATAACTTCGAGGTAAAAATGCCTTGTTTATTCCAGAGGTCAGAGAAGAATGATTGACAGGAAGGCCACAGTAACTTAAATAACTGCCCAGCCCTGTAACCTTGGTTTAGAATAGCATCTGTGGATGTTCAAGATTATCGATCTACAGCAGCAGAAGACCACACTAGGTGCCACTCCTGTCAACCAAATACAAGAAAATTGAGGCTACAGTTTGTACGGGCTCACCAAAATTGGAAAAAAAGACAATTGGAGAAATGTTGCCAGGTTGGATGAGTCTCACTTTTTGCAGCAACATCTGGAAGGTAGGTCAGAATTTGGCGTGAATGACATAAAATGCATGATTTCATCCTGCCATTTATCTGCTGTTGGCGTGGTGAGTATCATTTCAAACACCACAGCCTACCTGAATATTAATGCTGACCAGGTTCATCCCTTTATGACCACAGTGTACCATCGTCTGATGACTGCTTCCAGCGAGATGTCACAAAGCTCAAATTATCTCAAACTGGTTTCTTGAGGCTATTTGAGAACACTGAGTTGAGTGCACTCAAATAGTCTCCACAGTCACCAGATTTCAATCAAACAGAGCACCTTGGGGACATGGTGGAACATAACATCACAGATGCGAAGCCAACAAATCTGCAGACACTGTGTGATGCTCTCATGTCAACGTTGACCAAAATTTCTGAGGAATGTTTCAAGCACCTCGCTGAATCTCTTCTATGAAGAAAGAAGGCAGTTCTAAAGAATGGCGACCAACCCAGTGTTGCAAAACACCAAAGTATCAGCACTAGCAAGCACTGGTGGCTGATTGGAGGATAATAGAGAGTTATAATATATTATGTCAATATGAGTTTCACTTTGCTCTTTGCACTGAAAAGACAAACCTACCTGAATTGTCAGGTTATGTAATTGGTCTCATTGTGATGAAATGATGAGTGTGTTGAAAGTTATTATTGAATGCTGAGTAAAATGAAATGTATTGTAATCATCTCTGACTGAATCAAAAAAATCTGAGAGAATGACAATGGAGTCTCTGTCAGAAGTATGAAATATGGGTGCTTACAATTCATATGAAATTACAGAGTTAGAGAAAAACCTTTTATTTCAAACACATACGGCATTCTTTGAAATTTAAATGACAAAAAAAAGAAAGAAATTCAACAAGATCTCACTGCTCTTTAATCATGCGTTAACAAAATGGTATTAACATCTCATTTGTGGTGCGTTTTGCCTATATCAAGACACCCCCTTCATTTAAAAAAGAAAATGGGTTTAGTAAAAGGTTTCTCATGTTAATCTGATGGGACTGCGATTGCACGTTTTTCCCTACTATCAGTTTACTATCGCTTTACCATCTTTTCTATATGTTATCAAACCTATTTTCACACTAAATGCTGCTTCTTTAACATTATTACCAATTAACCACGATCTCTATGTGCATATATTATACAGGGCTAAGTGTAAATGCACAAATAACTGTCGAAAACACAGATGGTTGTTGAAACCTTATCCTCTACCAGTGTGTATTGATTAGAGCCAGTCTGCCTGGCTTGTCAATGGGTAATTTCATTACATGAGAAATAAAAATGAATCAATCAATTAAGAGCTATAATTTGACAACCACTAACCTGATGCGCCACAGAGCCCAATTAAATTAATCAACCACCACCCACTGATCAATCCAAATGGACAAAGCTGTATTTTCAGCATACACAGACGCCCACAGACAGCTATAAAACGCAGCTAGGCTCATTATAACAGGCAAAAAAAATCTCAGGACACTGAGAATGAATTGAACAACAGTAGACTGTAAATTCTTAATACTTACTTGTTCTTTTGTTGATGTTTTATGAGCAAGGGGAAGGAGAACGACGCACACAGGCTAATATTTTAGCACCACAGTGTTATTATTTTTTCTTACAAATATACAGGATCGCAGCAATGTTTTTCACTGAACTCTTGCAAGTTTTTAAAGCTACATTTGATGTCATATAATACAACACCTGTTGATATCTAACCACAAATTACCACCATTTGAAACAGGCAGCGTTCCCAGTCAGTAGATTGTGTTATGTTGAGAAAACCTATTCAGCTTGGGCGGCCTCTTCTCCTTCACCTTTTCTGTCCTATTCCATTTTTTTTTCAAGTGCTCCAATGGTCATTTGAATATTACCATCAACCTCTTGACCCTAGAGACACAGCACAACTCTTTCTCTCTTCCTGCCACACACACACACACACACACACACACACACACACACACACACACACACACACACACACACACACACAGAGAGAAAAACACCCAAGAAAGGACAAAAATGGAAGAAAAACAGTCTCATCATAAGAGTAATACATTTGATGCAGGGGTGCAGGGTGTGGGCGTACGCTCTCTTCATTCTTACTGAGGTGTTGTTTTTTTGTTATAATGAGTTCCCCTGTAATCAGTACCAAATCAGGCACACTGGGACATAACAATGTGAATTAAATGGCTGGAGTAAGTGTGGAGGTTGAAAATGGAAATTAGAGCTGACAAATCAACAGGCGGCCAGCATTCCCGATGTGCATTTGTTAGACCTAATTAAAATTATAACACAAATATACCCCTAAGTCTAGTGCTACTAATCTGGTCATTTGACCCAGCAACCCTGCTCGTCTCTCTTCTCATTCTGTGTCAAGAAGGCATTTATTAAAACATAACATCTGAGACGATGCGGCGCATAGAAAAGAATAATCAGACAATCCGTGTCAGCATGTCAAGACTCCATTCCTCTCTGTGGCATCCAGACCACAGCTGCACAGTGCAGATAATTGGGTTGTAATTAGATGAGAACACACCATAGGGGGTCATGTAGCGTCGAAGTCGGTGCATTGCTGCTGGAAATGGGCTGTGACAAAAAGCACTACACTGTAGTTGTTGTGCATGGTTGCCTATCAGGGGTAGTCACACCAAAAATAAATATAAACAGATGTAAGCGCACACACACGCTTCAGTTTGCGGACTGTTGGACGAACTAGCTTTGACACATCACCACATTTGGTTTCCACATTGTGCCCCAAGGGAGATGGTGCCCTGCCACGCTGCACACTTTTGAAACATTAAGGCATGAACCCATTGTACGTTACTAATTTGGGAAAGTATTGAAAAGCGACAGCAAAGAAAAGCAAGTATTATGCACCCATATTTTTCATGTTCCTTTCATCTGTGCACATAAAATGCATCCACACACCATTAACAAGATTAAATAAAATAAACAGCACTGCCCTATCGCATCACCCTGCCCTGCCCGTCAGTAACAAAAAAAAAAAAGATAGATGATTTCAGTAAACATGACTGCACGAATATTTATCTATTTTTAATTGTGTGACGTCGAACTGCAAGTGTCAGCGAACAGCCGAACGCTACAAACAAACTGTGGGCGAGAATGTAGGTTGCGGATCTTTTCAAATTATATGATGCAGCTAAGCCTTTTGGGCCGGTAACCTGACTGCCAACACATTTCCTTGTTGTTCTGCCAGACTGGTCTCATCTTAAAATAAACTGGTCATTATTAACAGCTTCATACTGTGGCTGCAAAATGAGGCCTGACCCAAGCAAACGGCTGGTTAAGGGTGAGAAAAATATCAGCTCACCAGAACTTTTCTTGCAAATCTCACCTGTGCACTCACTTCTTTGCCTGCATAGGCATCAATAATTAATGACCGTGTCTCTGCCCCTGTCTAGTTATATTCCACTGCAGGATAACTGCTATTATACAGACTACAGGAAACTGATGCCAGTGTCATTTTTGTTCTTAAACTTTACACGTCTGTCATACCATTTTACTATGCCTGGGCTGGCTCGGGCGATGATGCTGCAAGAAAAAGAGAAGCAGACTGCTGGATAGCTGAAATCTCTCCGTTTTGTTTATTCACAAGAGGGCTGGTACATAAAAGGTGATTTATATTCTGGACAATGATAAGGTAAAGCCTCTTAGCAGCCCCTGCACTCTCAGTAAGAGATAACCAGCAGCTGGATTCGAAGAGCATCCCTTCTATAGTGCAGAAATGTTGGCTGCCTGGGAAACTCAGTGATCTGTGAAGCTCCACTCTTGAAAAGAATGATCAATACACTCCCATCTTACTATTTTCTCTCTAAAGCTCAAAGAAATCACTATCCGCTCCATCGGCACAGAGGAGGTGTGAAGCGAAGGAGGATAGCAGTAGGCGGTGAAGGTGGTCAATTCAATTATCCTTCTGTCAGAGCACATTTTCTATTCGAGACAGCCTGCAGAATCCTTAAGAAAAGTAATACCAAATATGTTGAATTGCTTTAATATTTCTGTGTCTTAATTACATTTTATCGTCTCTATCGCAAACTATTTTGGGTAATTTTATATTCCTAGTAGGTGACCCATATATCCAGATGACCCAGACTCTGTGTCTCTGTTAGGAAATGTCACGGTATATGAAATTCTACACACGTGGTTATTGCACCATCCTTAGAATAAATATACAACACTACAAATGAGGTATTCTAAGCACTGTGACACATGCAATTAACAAGTTATGTTTTATGTAGCTATTAGGAAGCTCAAAGGCAAATAGTGTCTCATAAGCTAACGTAGGCTTTCTGGCACACCAGGAACTGGGGCTAAAAGGAGACACGATTTTTATTTTTTTACATAAATTACTTATTAGGTTGTGAATTTCACTTTAAAATAAAGGTTAATTCGGCCTAAAAGCTGTAATTTACTTTTTTAGGACATTCATTTTATGGCAGTCTTTTCTGTCTGTGCTTTTACTTTAATGACTGTTATTTCTCCTAATGCCCTCTGACAAATGACTGACAAATGGAAAATTATATTATTTACCTGCAATTTACAATCCATTAAAACATGCAGAGCTTATGTATTTACTGCAGGATAAAAAACATCTTTTGACAATATTTTAAACTTCCTTACAGAAGAAGTAATATAAACAATAAACCAGAATTTAAATATTATCAGTTTTCAGGTCATTTGGATTATTATTGTATATCTACAATTCATAACACTCGTACATTTTTGGTATGTTTCCCTCAGACACCGACTCGACTGCAGGTGCGTTAAAGCTGGAAACTCACAGAAATTCATATCAATTTAAAAAAAAATGTGATACTTTTTTTGCAGCACCATTTTTATGTTATTTTTTGGTGCAAGCTAATCAGCTCTCTGTGGTAGTTAAAAATGCATCATTGTATTGCACACAGAGACTAACCACACTTCATTTATCAAACTGTCAGTCGTTTGCTTTAACATTGCCACTTGCGGATGACACTTTGTAGTTAATTCGTAATCTCAAAAACTTGATTTTTAACACTGAAAAAAAAAACCACACTTCATTGTGAGCTTTGACCAGCTAAATACTGTATTTATTTCATGTTTGCCAGGAAATGAGAAAATGAAACCTGATATGCACGGTAACAGCAAAGTGATATTTGAATGATTCACAGCGGATCTTCCTTTAATGTCTGAGCCATCCAGCTGAGCGATGTTCTCATGAAAATAACACATAAGGGTGCATCTGCGAAAGTACACGCATAAATCAACATTACAAAGAAGACATGTTTTTGCAACAGTTGCAGCACTGAATTAAAAATAAAACCAACTACGCATCTGGCTTTTGGTGAAAGTGGAGATGATGATATTACAAATTCGTATAGTTCTTCTATTATTTGTAATCAGTCAGTAGGAATCTGTCTAAGAAATGAAAGTGGAGAATGTCGCCCAGAGGTAATGATAATGATATCCGTAACAAATATTATGCCGATGTTTACCGACTCTAATTCGATCCAGATTCCCTATGCTCCATCACAGCGAGGTCAGCTGCGTTAAACCAATAGTGTGGTCTGAGAAGATACAGACATCCAAAGCAGACGGATGGATGGCTGCTCATAGATTTGACCGGGAAGCGTGCTGCTGTAAACATCATTTTCCAATGGCTACTCACGCAGCTGCTTGGCTTCCCCTCGACGTTTATATTGTAAACACCTGTCTCCTTTCTTGTCAACTCCACACTTCACTTTAAAGGGAAAGCCCGTCATCCAGTGCAGGCTGCTTCACTACAGCACCCATCAGTTCTGGTACAACTCATACTCCATTCCAATACAAGAGTAAACGCAGGCTCCGTTTGGGTGTTTGGGATAAACAACATCTGACGTTTTGGCTGGATCTCCGGGAACAAGCAGAAGGATGACGGAAGATATGGGCAATTTATTGTTTTTAATCAAATATTGTTTACTGGGTGACCCATCTAAGTGCTTAGGGCGCACACCACATGGGTGTAAATGCTTTGAGCAAGTCCCCACTTCAATTTACTGCGTGTCATTCCTTGGCCTCTCTCCTCATATATCCTGTCTATCTAATAAGGCGGGAACTGTGGTTACTGTATATACTCCATACTCCACCAAAATAAATTGTTTACTGTATAAAATGCAGAACTTCTTTGTCTCTGGATTGGCTGGATACAAAAAAAACCATGATTTAATAACAGCCACATTATTGATTAATCATCCAATTCAACCAGTGATGTGGTGCACAATCATCAGAACTATTTTGCACCACATTGAGAAATATAGGCTTTCCAGCTTTCTGCATTATCCTTTATGATTCCTTTGTGAAGGCTGTTGTGACTGAAGCATGATTCACACTAACCAGACTGTCTTGGCAAGCACAGATTGTCTTAGCAATCAGACTTCGTGTGCCTTTATCTGTTCAGAGAGTTACCTTATCTCTTTAATCTGGACACCTGACCCCAAAGTATCTGTCAGAGAAGACACAGTTCACACTTTCCCTCACTTTTTGCAGCCAGCACAGTGAGTTTTTATCGTCACTGCATTTAATAAAAACAGGGATTAAAGTCTCAGATTTGTGTATCAATAAATTTGCTCTCTGATTCTTGTCCAGGCATCTGATTACTTCATCATGTGTGCTATTGGATATTATGCATCTATATAATATTTTGTCACAGTTAGCTATGAACTTTGCTGAACGCATTCAAGGCACTCAAGAGATCACATTCAAGCGAACCAACCAGAAATCATAGTGGGCGAAGCAACCGCTGCTACTGCTGTCGGGGTTTGAAAAGGGTTTATTTTGTTGTTATTAGTCAAGCAAGATGGTTTAAAGATTAAGAACTACATCCAACTCAACATGGGTGCTTTGCTTTTTGACCAATTGCTGTGACTTTCTTTTCTGGTCACTTGAAAGGCATGTCTGGTGAGTCTCCTCCACTGTATCATAATGGGAACCTTTCAACCCCAATTTCATTTTAGTGGCAACGTTGCAAAAGAACCATATACAGGAATTAAGGCTGATTGTGAATAAGGACTGTTTTTGATACAGAAAAAAAAAATCATATGAGCAATGACACAAAGGCACACAAAAAACTGCAAACATGACATGACATAAAAGCCAATCAGAATTTAAATTTGGTCTTTGTAATAATTTGAAGTCCATGTAGGATGCATTTGTGTGGTTTCCAAGGAGAACCCTGAAAGTAGCAGCACTTCTGAAAGTGTCCCAAAAGGAGATAACCTTGAAGCTCACATGCAGACATTGATCTTTGTAATTTTGCCCTGCAATTAACGAGTCTTGAAGTTCCCTCTTAATTAAGTTTTCTAGTACGCTAGTATTTAGGAATCAGTAGTATCAGAGTTAGACCAGCGTTATACGTTTTTCAGGTTTAGTCTCCCAGATTATTGAGGGATGCTCCAACTCACCAAACCTGTTGAAAAATATTGTTATCTCATTTTTACTTTTTGGTTCTTTGAATTACACTGTCAGTATGTTTCCTTCCAGATGACAAGGACGGATAAATGTAACGCAAGGAGAGAAATAGATCAGAAATTGGGGAACCTCATTTTCCTTCATAACTACCGTATTTTCTGCACTATAAGGTCCACTTAAAATTACAGCCTTATGTATGGATTCTGGTTGTGTTTACTGACCTCGAACCAATTTTATGTGGTACATGGTGCTCAAAAATCTGTCAAAAAATGTTTTAGTACAACTTTGGTAATCTACAATACCGCACGGCTTGATGGATTGTTGGAGCATTACGGCCACCGTAGTCAGGAGCCTCACGGAGTAATACGTACTGTGCTTTAACATAATATTATTGTGTGTGTATAAGGACCCCAAAATGGCACCTGTTAATGCTTACGGAGTGGATTTTAAACTCTAGGCTATCAGTCATGTTTTGTTTCGCTTAATGCGCCTTATGGTCTGAAAAATACGATAATGTAATGAAAACTGGTCTAAAAAAACATACGCGTCAAATTTACCTAAATTCAGAATAACATATCAACTCATTAACACTACAGTTATATAATGACAGGTTGCTTGATAATTTCCAATTAATATTTATTTATATATTTATTTCAGAATCAGAGAGACTTTATTTATCTCAGAGGAAAACTGAGTATTTATGTATAAATATATTTCAGTACTGGACAATATAAAGGTATTGCATATTAATTTAACCTTTTAAAAATAATGGGTTATCAGGTATTAATGCAATTATATCAAGATTCTCCTTCCCAAAAGCAGAGTCCTAACACCATCGTTCTATCAGACACAGAGGAGATTAGATTCAAACACACACTTTGAATCAATCCATAGCAGCACTGAAAACACACGTTCAAACACATTAGAAATCCCAAACTAATCTCAGGTTATAAACAACAAATTACAATTCTGGCACTAGATGAAATGTCGAAGAATCATCAAATAATCACTAATTCTCCGCTGGGGGGATCTGTACTACAGTCATTCGGTTCCCATCAATCAAGTATTATGGTAAGTTAAAATATTTCCATGGAAATATTTCAGCTGCTTGACTTTTTTGACAATCCAGGTGCATTTGGAGAAAGTTGAGATAATATGCACGGTGCAGCATTCAGTTAGACGTTTCTTAGTTCAAACATGTTTTTAACAAAAGCTGTTTTTACTATTATTAAACTCGTAGTTCATTGACCATTAAGCCTCTTAAGTGTGCCTACTGTATATACAGCAGCAGTTCCCAACTCCTGGACCACGGACCGTTTGGTACCGGGCCACGAGAGTTGAGGCTCGAATGTGAAATTTATGGTTTTCGGGGTTTTTATTGTTAACTCAGTTTCCTTTGGGTTTTTTCCTGTGTTGTAGTTGTGCATCTTATTTTGAAAGTAATATTTACGCATTAGCATAGTGACCAGAGAGCATTAAGGGGCAGAGAGGAGGATGTTACTTTCAATGTTGTTGGCGCATTTCAAGAGGATGCTGATAATGAAGTTACACAATTACACAGTGAATTCCCGTTTATTATTAGATTTACAAAATACCACAGTTTTTGTCTTGTTCGTATCATTTTATTTTGTTGTATTTATCTGCAACACCTTAAAGGCCGGTCCGTGAAAATATTGTCTGACATTAACCCGGTCCGTGGCGCAAAAAAGTGGCTGACATAGAGGACGTGAGTTGGTCGATAGGTGTCCACATTTGTGTCTTTGTTGGAGCATGGGTATCATGTTGCTTACATTTTAACACCTAACAGAAACACATTTAAAAACGTTCAAGGATTTTAGGATCCAGATATTTAATCTACAGAACTTTGTTAAATGATATAGTATTACGCAACAACATTACTTTATGGAACAACTGTTGTGATGGAGGAAACACTGCTGAGCTAACAAGAAAAGGAAGGAGGACAAACACAGCACAAGCCACAAAACATGTAAACCAACACATTTTCTAGTCTTAAGCAACAGGCCTACCGAGCAGGGCAAGTAAAGAAACCAAGAACAAAGCAGTTCCCTGATAGTAAACAACATTCTCCTCAATGCTAATCAGTGCAGTAGGGAAAGTAAAATATCCCATCTGCCGCTGCAGGCAATACTTATTTGAAGAAAAAAATCTCTCAGCAAACCATTTTCTTTGGTCTACATATAATGAAATTCTCTACCTAAAATTGTTTATTCTATCGCCTTGACCTCCCTCGCTCTTCATTTTCATTGTAAATGCAACAGCCTGCAGTAGGAAGATTGTGCAGATGTGGATAAAATCAGATTTGCCGGTACTGCTGAGTCTGGTGCTGCTCCAGCATTTGGTCACTGAAGCTGATAACCTAAGTACAGTGCACACAGGAGTGCACAAAAAATACCAGTTTTCTCTTCGTGCTATTAAAACTCAACCACCCACTTGTATCCTCGGAGAATCTGACAGATTTTTAAACACTTCACTTCAAGCCACAGCTACAAAGTGACTTTTAAGCTAACCTTTCCACGAGGCTATATAGCATGCATTCATCAAGATTAGTTTACATATTTGCATAAAATTCAAGAGGCTGAATTGAGAATGAAAATATTTTAAAGTGGTGTAAAATCCAGATCTATTACACAAGATGCACATTTTGTCTTCATTTATACCTATACTCATTAGCTACTCGGCTTTCTCTGTTGCACTTACTGGAAACACAGTGTAACGTCCTTTGAAAGTCGATGAAAAAACACTCAAATCTCAGGAGAAGAGCAAAGGGATTGAGCCAGACTGCATTCCTTCATGCCGTGCAGGGTGTCTCTCAAGTAGGCCACCTCAGACGGATCCCGATTCAATAAGCATTTACCGAGCACTTCTCACTGAAAAGCAACGGCAATAAACATCCCTCCATCTCATACGCTTCCCCTGTGATCACAAAAGTGACAAGGACATTATCAAGAGAAAGTCTATCTGCCTATATGCACCTGGCGAACCCTGGTAGCACCCGACGTGACCACTCAAATGATTTGCTCTGTGGCCCCCGTCTGTATTGACATGCCTCTGTTGTGGCCATCTCCTGTCTGTTTTGTCCTCTAATTGTCCTGCATCCTGGGAGTATAGGCTAGATAATCGTAGAGTGACAAGTCTGCTGCACTTCACATAGGTGATGTTTCTAAAGAGCCCCTTGTATTGTCACTGTGTCACCAATGGATGTCTGCCAACAGATAGCAGGCCTATCTCATTTAGACAGGAAAAAATGAGGCGGAAGATAGAGCTAAAGCTGATCTGTGCTGTTGTGACTTATCGCTCTTTCCAGGATTCATTTCAAACTGAGGTCTGCTAATTATATCGTTTCTGTGGCAAAACTTGAGCCTCATGCTAAATGTTTCCTTTTCTAATATTTTCAGTATTTCCTGAAACTAAACACAGGAACAAACAATTTGCTCCCGATGAGCTTAAGATACTTTAGTACGCCTGTTTCTGCAGAAACATTGACACCTGAACATGACAAGGTAACGCAGGCTGATCGCTGCATATTCTGATCGTTGAAATGATGACATATTTTAATCAACTGGCAACACACTTTACTGAAAACATCTATGTGTCATATGTTGTCATATGCATTTAAATTTTCAATAATTGCATGACTCAGGAGACTGTGAGGCAGCATGGTGGTTAACACTGTTGCCTCACAGCAAGAAGGTTCCCAGTTCAATTCCACCATCAGGCCGGAGTGTTTTTGTGTGGGTTCCCTCGGGTACTCTGGCTTCCTTCCACAGTGCAAAGACATGCAGTTAGTATGCCATAAATGTAAATGTATGAAACTGTTGGACTTTGAAGATGCTGTATGATGCAGCAGCTAAGTAATAATCTCAGAGGACATACTTCTAACAGATGGAAGCATCAAACTAGAATTAAGCTATTGTTAATGTTTTGTCAAAGCCCGGAAATTAAAGTCATGCAAATTATGTCTTTGTACCTCTCTGTGATGGTTGGGGACCAGGGGTTGTACTAAAATGGGCACAAAAAAAACCTGACTTTGTTTTGTGTGCAGAAAAATGCCAGCTTATTCTATAGATTTTTTTTTTCAATGAAAACATTGCTTCCTCTTTATGGAGTGAGATTAGTTTGGGCAGCAAGGGAGCATGAGACAAAAGGCTGACAGCAGGTGTCTCGTGCCAAAAGCAAAAGAGGTGCCAATGCTCTTTTTTAAGACATTCTCTAAGACAATTAATGAGCTGAAAAACCCTTTAGAAGCATGAGGCAAGTGCAGAAAACGGATTACAGGAACTGTAATCTTTTGTAATATTGTGTGCGCCGGTCCACTTTGTGACTGCGTGCAGTTTAAATATGTGCGATGTTGGAAGTGGTATATAAATGTTACTAATTCTGAGCAAGCAAGACTGGCATCATTACTTTTACCAAGAACTGATTTCGTCGTCTTTCATAAATGATGCTGACTTATTCACATGTTGACAGATTAATGGAAAAGAGCGCGTGACTGAAAGCGACTTATTTCTCTGAGCTGAGACGGCGTAATGCCATCACAGCGCCGTGTCTATATGGAACAACTGACATGGCTGCCAAGACTGAGGTAAAAGTCTAAATGATCTAAAAAAAAATGCACTGCACCATGAAAAGGCCACCTACATTTGCACCTACTTCATTCCTCCTAAAGAAGCTTTTGCTTGCTGGGCTGCGCTGACAACCACACATGAAAAAAAAAAACAAAGGGAGGTTTTCAAACCAGCTGAGACACATATCATCAGATTGACTATAATGAATGGTTAGATGCAAAGTCAGCCACCCTGGCAGGTGAAATCTGCCAGTGAAAAAGTCGTTAACTGCTGAGCCCTTTTCATGCTGGTAAGTAGAACAGAATAGGCAACGTTTAAATTTACATGAATTAAATTCAGTTCAATTCAATTTTATTCATACACCGCCAAATCACAACAACAGTCGCTTCAAGGTGATTTATATTGTAAATTAGGCCCTACAATAATGCATACAGAGAAAAACCAAACAATCACATGACCCCCTTTGAGCAAGGACTTTGGCGACAGTGGGAAGGAAAAACTCCCTTTTTACACGAAGAAACCTCCGGCAGAAACAGGCTCAGGGAGGGGCGGGGCCATCTGCTGTGACAGGTTGGGGTGAGAAACGCATGAAGATGAAGTAACGTTTTGTAACCCTGGCTGTCTTCTTATTACACTAGAAGTCAACTGGATGCATATTGAAAAAACAGCAATGTGCTTTTACTCTACAGCAATGCTTCCGAGCTCACTGTGGAATCTCTCAGGACACAACAGCAACTGAGGCAGACTCTGGATCCTTATAGCTGCAGTTTATATCTCACAGTAAACATCAATGATGCATAAAATATTTAGCGCATTTTTATATTTTGCTTTTATTTTGGACCAAAGCACATCCTCCACAAATAAATTTGTTTCTGAACGTGGATTAAAAAGGAAACTGGTGACATAGAAATTCTATGGGCAATAAAGCTGGCCACCCACAATTGTTAATTTGAGAAACAGCCAGAATGCACTCTTAGACGATATTAGATCAGCAGCTAAACCATGTTAATAACACCATTTCGATGTAGACCAGCGTGAAATGTGACTGCTTTTCAGGAAGATTTACAACTACAACTGCAGCCCCAACACTCTTTTGTCTCATTCAGACTAAAATCGTCTAAATTCAGATGTTAAAAATTAATAACAAAGACTTTCCTTTGTTAAGAAATCCTGAGAAACTGTGATTTTGCCTTCCATGAGTTATTTACCTGCTGTTCTCATCCGTCACAGGTACAATAAACCACAAGACAATGCTTCCAGACATTTTTTTTTCTATTAAAATGGCAAGACTACAAAAAATCACTTTGTCTCTCTGTGAAACTGAAAGACTCAGAAACAAAGTGAGAGCATGCTGCAGGACAATATTTCCTCCATGCGTCTCTTCTGCAAGGTAAGCACTTCAACACAAAAAGGAACAGTGTTTTAGGGTGGAGGGTGGTTGGGTGGGAGGGGGGGGG